>JAVJIF010031735.1:0-168619 GCA_038442645.1 Agave tequilana
AAAAAGAGTAAGAGAGCAAGAGTGGCAATCGCAAACACCAAAGGGTTTGTTTCGAGGTTCGAGCACACTTGCTCTATATCCCGCCTTCGACACACGAAGGATTCCACTATGCACCGATCCAACCGGATCTCTCCTTGGTGCCGCAACACTACAAGCCCTCGGACTCCCAAAGTCCCTTACACACCACAAGCCCACCGGCTCGTCGAGGCCGCAACTCGTTACAACAAATCCGCACCCGAACTCAAAACACCGCGAGCACACTTGCCCGCTTCCTCAAATACAAAGAAAGATCTTGGTGATCTAAAACACTTGATCACTAACAAAATTCTCACTACAACACTCTCCTATAGGATAGATATAACTATGGATGCTCAAGTGTAGTGTGAGAAATCAAGGAAAGAACTTTGATGGAAAACTCAAGAAATCACAATAAACACTCTCTTGATAAATCCCTTTTGATAGGAAATATTGGCACTCTATTTTGTGGAGAAAACTCTGCTAAAAGAATGGAAATAACTGAACAAAAGCTCTCCTAAAATCTTAGCTTCAAACAATGACAAAACCCCCTTTTATAGAGGCCAGGAAAAAAACTAGCCGTTGGGATCTGTCAGTGCTGCCGGTCGACCGGTCCGGTCGACCGGCAAACGGTCAAAATCCGACCGTTGCAGCCTCCGGTCGACCGACCCGGTCGACCGATAAAACCCAAGAGCACAGCTCTCTCCAGCGGTCGACCGTCCCGGTTCGACCGGCCACTGTGCTGACAACGTGAACAAGGCTGTGCACGTCGGTCGACTCGGACGGGTCGACCGACCATGGTGCGGTCGACGGTCCGGTCGACCGACTTGGCCTGTCAGCCAGTCCTCAGTTCTGCACAGATACGGGTTTTGAAAATAGGTCTTTTCACTCAATAAAAATCTCATAAATTCACAGTAAATCTAAAAAATAGTTTTAATCACAATAAAAACTGTTTTTCTAAAAATATGTTTTTCTAAAACTTGTTTTTTCCATAACTTCACAAAATACAAAAACAAGATATTTGAGTTCATTTTAAAGCATAGTGTGTATGGATATGATCCACTACACAATCAAGATGAAATATCTATGTTTTTGATATTAAGCATAAAACTTGGTTTTGGGAAGGATAAGTATATGAGAACCACCAGAAAAAAAAAAAAAAACAAACTTGTATTTTTCCAAAATGAAAAAATCTTTTCTAGTTTAAAAATCTTTTATGAAAACAATTCTAACAAGAGTGTGTGTGTGATATCTATACTTGAGCATTCCACCACTATTCTATCCTTTACATTTTATCTAAAAAACAAAAATAAAATCTTATACCTAGACACAAGTCTTCAACTTCTTGAAGTCTTCCCTTGAAGGCTTCTCATCTTCTTGACTTGGTCCAAGTGCAATCCACCGAGCTATTCTAGATGTGGTCTTGATGCATAGGCTCGTGAATCAACCGGTGCTAGCTTCCAACTGTCTTTAAATCCTTTGTTGAAGCTCCACACCTACTAAGATCTTGATAATGAATCTGTCACTAATTAAACACAAGATCATTAGTAATCATAACTTCATGAGTTGATCATCATCAAAACTAGAGTGATGGGCCTTTGGCCAACAATCTCCCCCTTTTTGATGATGACAAAACTCATGACGTTATATATGCATGGATTAAAGTAAAGCTTCAAGAAGCTCCCCCTTAACTCATGCATAGACATAAATAATAAGATATGGCAATGAAGCATATGACATGTATGCAAATGTAGGAGATGCAATCATATAAATCAAATCTTAAATCAAATCTTTTTCTCCTATTTGCAAATCAAAGACATATATGCATAAAACATAAATCTTACTCCCCCTTAAGCAAGGAAGACATGCATATATCACAAATACTTACAAATACTTCTCCCCCTTTTTGTCAATCATCAACAAAGGGTTCAAAGTAAAAATACATCAAACAAATTTTCTCCCCCTTTTTGTCAAAAACAATGAAATCAAGGAGGGGTAATCAAATCAATCAATAAAATTTATATGCGATATAAATTCATGAAGAGGAAGACGCTAAGTTAGCTTCCCTACACATATGCATTACATGAAGAAGGGATGATAAGCCCCAATTCACATAACACATATTATGTAATGCATAAGAGGAGATGTGAAGCTCCCCCTACACACGTGTACCATATAAAGAAAAGATGTTAAGCTTCCCAATACACAATACACTCAACATGAATTTACATATGGAAGAGATGTTAAGCTCTCCTTGCATATAGACAATACAAATCAAAATTTGAATTTTCTTAAAAATTTTTTTTTGAGTTTTTGATACTAATTTCAAAACACAATGCACAAGCTTATTATGGGATACCAATTTGAAATTCTAATTAAGCTTAGCATCAACAATCTTTGTGCTTCAAAAGGTACCAATTGTAAAACAAGCACAAAAACTATCATATATATGTATGAAGAAATTATATCAATTGAGATGGATACATACATATATAGGAAAAGCAAAATATGAGTATATACCAAAAGGTTCATATTGATACCAATTGCAAATAACCAATGATACCAATAGAAAAATAAGCTTAGGTGTATATATCACATAATCTACCACTTGAAGAATTCGAACTAGTTAAATGGAAATGTTTAACAACTAGTAAGAAATCCTTCAACAAGGAATAAATCAAAAGGTTTTTCACAAGTAAATCACATGGCACTAAAAACACTCTATCCATAAAGTCCATATCACAAAGAAGTGAGTGACTAGTGTTATGGGAGCAAGGTATCATGAAATGGCAATAAAACTCAATATTCCTTTAAATTTTGATAACACGAAAATCATCACAAATTTTTAATACATGAAAATCAACAATTATATTTCATGTCATATGTATGTTTAGTCAATGCAATAAGTATACATACATATCTCTTAAAACACAATTGAGTCTATATAAATAGATTTGCATGAAAAGCAAATGACTCAAGAGGTATCCATGTATATCTTAATGTTTTGGCAAAATAAACATATACATGAAATAAAAATCACATGGTCAAATCATAAGTCCAAAATGGGAATACAAGTTTAAAAATATAATGATCATCAAAAACTAAGCTATACTATCACACCTAATGGGCACAAATAAGCAATCAAATCCAATCATATATAGATTTATTGTGGTCCATAATGTGTACAAGTAAAATTCAAGTGTTGACAGAAACTAACATTTAAACTAATATTCAAATCATGAAGTGTAAGTAAATTTGAGATCATACAAGAAATAGAATCATGTGCATCAATTTAAGAATAGATAACTAGTTTACATGGATTTTTGACAAACTAGTTAAAGATCCTTAAAGAATATAAGATCATATGTTTTTCATGAATAATACTAAATACATAAAAGTTCAAGCACTCATATTCCATAAAGCTCAAAATTATATATTTTCTTAAAGATTGAGTGTTCAAAGGTTATGTAAATAGTATCTTTATGAAAATAGTCTATGAAGCTTAAATCAAATAAGACTATTCAAATTTTATTAAAAAAACACATAAAAATCATTTTCATCATCTCAAAATCATTTTTCATAAAATCAACAATCTTCATGGTATATGTATGATTCATCCAATCCTAACAATACACATACATATCCCAAATATAAAAGAGTCTATCAAATGTGTTTGCATGAAAGCAAGAGACTCATGGTATACATGTATATTTATTAGATTTGAATTCAAAATGCATATACATGAAGTAAATCACTAAAATAGGCAAAAACATGTATGAAGGAGAATCATCAAAACTAGCCTATACATGTGCATATAGTGGATACAAATGAGCATGAAGTTCAATTATATATGAATCAATTGTAATTCACTATTTGTATATGTATACATAAAGTTTGACACATTCTACATCTAAGCGTAATTATCACATGAAGCACATAAAATCTTAAAACATGAACATGTTATGAATATTATGGATGAACAAGCATGAACATAAAAAATAGGAGTTTAGAAATTGTTACAACTCCAAAGCTCCAAATATGGTGGTCTTTCCACCAAAATCTCCTTGATAGCAATGCATCCAAAAGTTTGTCCATCATGTCCATTGCATCCGCTATCAAGGCACCAATCCTCTCACGTTTTGTGAGAGCCCTCACCTACATCAAAATCAAAGGGTGGGGGTTTTGATACCCATACTTTCTTGGGTCCTTTGGGGTTAGCTTTATTGTAAGGATCCCAAAATCTTTTATACTTAGCAAAATATAAATGAGGTTTCTTATCAAAACAAAATTTGCTAAATGGCCTTTGCGGCCACAATGTGTACATACGTACACTTAGTATGCTTATGTGTAGGAGTGTGATCATGTTGTGCAACATAAGCATGATGATGAGAGTGATGTGCATGAACATGAGGAGTTTGTTACTTTGAAAACATTGACTCCAACTTAGTATGATTAAATGCACAAGAGTTCAAAGTTGAACTCAAATTATCCATTTTATTTTTCAAAACATTTATCTCATTTGTGGTGGCATGTAAAGCATGATGAGATATATGATCATTTTCTTTTTCTTTTGTGAAACAAAATCTTTTTCTTTTTCAACAAATTTTCTTTTCAAAGTGATATTTTCTTGAAAAACATCTTCCTTTTGTTTTTTCACCAAATCAAACTTATTTTCAAAAACATATTTCCTTCACATAAAACATTCAATTTAGACATTAAGGAAATATTCTCATTTTTCAAATCCTCATTTCTTTTTCTAAACATGCAAGTTTATTTCTAAAAGAATCATTTTCTACATGCATGCAATCAAATTTCTTTTTCCAACTTTCATTATCTTTTTCTAAGCATGCAATGTTATTTCTATATGAGTCATGTTCTTTATGCATGCAAGCAATTTCCTTTTTCAAATTTTTATTATTCTTTTTAATCATGTCATATTTCTCAAGCAATAATTGGCAAAATGTATTAAGCTCATCATATGACATATTAACATCCTCATCCTCGGATCCGGAGTTTACCTCAAGGGGGTTATCCCCTTGGACCATATAGCATACGTTGGAGATGTCGCTTCCAACGTCCGAATCGCTCCCTGCATAGTATAGGTCCTTTTCGCCAAGGGAGGTGATGATGTTCCAAGCTACAAAAGCCGATTCAACATTAGAAACCCTAGATAAATAATCATCATTTAGGGTTGACTTAATAGCATGAAGGGCTTTTGCATTAGCCTCAATGTTCTTACCATTTAAGCAATATTCTTTATTAGTTGTGGCAAGATATACACTAAGGCCAAGTCCTTTGAGGAACAAAGACATCTTAACCTTCCAAATTTGGATGTTAAGAGTGTCAAAGGTGGGTGGTGACATGAAGTCCATGGTGTGTGTACAAAATATTGTGATTAGCCTAAAGGAGGATCTTTAACTCTAGGTTGTTAGACCCAATATCAAGAGCACTTGGCTCTGATACCAATTGTAAGATCACCTAGAGGGGGGGGGTGAATAGGTGATGGCTAATCTAATGGTCACTTGTGAACAAATAATGCGGAATTAAAAACTAAGTTGACCAAATTAAACTTCTTTTAATTGAACACTTATGTATAACACAAGAGTGTTGCCGAATTCCCCTTGCGAGGCTCTGGACAAACTCCTCTAGATTCCCCTTGAATGGGTTGAGGTGCCGCGTTGGCTCTCTTGGTTGAATACTAGTGTTAATAACAATCCCAAGCAAATATAGCAATTATGAGCACAAAGGTATATCATGCATATAAGAGATAAAGACAATAAAGTAATGCAAGATATAAGTGAGACAAAAAGAGTAAGAGAGCAAGAGTGAGCAATCGCAAACACAAAGGGTTTGTTTCGAGGTTCGAGCACACTTGCTCTACATCCCCGCCTTCGACACACGAAGGATTTCCACTATGCACGATCCAACCGGATCTCTCCTTGGTGCCGCAACACCTACAAGCCCTCGGACTCCCAAAGTCCCTTACATACCACAAGCCCACCGGCTCGTCGAGGCCGCACCTCGTACAACAAGTCCGCACCCGAACTCAAAACACCGCGAGCACACTTGCCCGCTTCCTCAAATACAAAGAAAGATCTTGGTGATCTAAACACTTGATCACCTAACAAAATTCTCACTACAACACTCTCCTATAGGATAGATATAACTATGGATGCTCAAGTGTAGTGTGAGAAATCAAGGAAAGAACTTTGATGGAAAACTCAAGAAATCACAATAAACACTCTCTTGATAAAATCCCTTTTGATAGGAAATATTGGCACTCTATTTTGTGGAGAAAACTCTGCTAAAAGAATGGAAATAACTGAACAAAAGCTCTCCTAAAATCTTAGCTTCAAACAATGACAAAACCCCTTTTATAGAGGCCAGAAAAAACTAGCCGTTGGGATCTGTCAGTGCTGCCGGTCGACCGGCAACGGTCAAAAAATCCGACCGTTGCAGCTCCCGGTCGACCGACCCGGTCGACCGATAAAACCCGAGAGCACAGCTCTCTCCAGCGGTCGACCGTCCCGGTCGACCGGCCACTGTGCTGACAACGTGCACAAGGCTGTGCACGTCGGCGACTCGGAAGTCGACCGACCATGGTGCGGTCGACCGGTCCCGGTCGACCGACTTGGCCTGTCAGCCAGTCCTCAGTTCTGCACAGATACGGGTTTGAAAATAGGTCTTTTCACTCAATAAAAATCCCATAAATTCACAGTAAATTTAAAAAATAGTTTTAATCACAATAAAAACTGCTTTTCTAAAAATATGTTTTTCTAAAACTTGTTTTTCCATAACTTCACAAAATACAAAAATAAGATATTTGAGTTCATTTTAAAGCATAGTGTGTATGGATATGATCCACTACACAATCAAGATGAAATATCTATGTTTTTGATATTAAGCATAAAACTTGGTTTTGGTTGAAGGATAAGTATATGAGAACCACCAAAAAAAAAAAAAAAACAAACTTGTATTTTCCAAAATGAAAAATCTTTCTACTTTAAAAATCTTTTATGAAAATAATTCTAACAAGAGTGTGTGTGTGATATCTATACTTGAGCATTCCACCACTATTCTATCCTTTACATTTTATCTAAAAAACAAAAATAAAATCTTATACCTAGACACAAGTCTTCAACTTCTTGAAGTCTTCCCTTGAAGCTTCTCATCTTCTTGACTTGGTCCAAGTGCAATCCACCGAGCTCATCTCTAGATGTGGTCTTGATGCATAGGCTCGTGAATCAACCGGTGCTAGCTTCCAACTTGTCTTTAAATCCTTTGTTGAAGCTCCACACCTACTAAGATCTTGATAATGAATCTGTCACTAATTAAACACAAGATCATTAGTAATCATAACTTCATGAGTTGATCATCATCAAAACTAGAGTGATGGGCCTTTGGGCCAACAATCTCCCCCTTTTTGATGATGACAAAACTCATGACGTTATATATGCATGGATTAAAGTAAAGCTTCAAAGAAGCTCCCCCTTAACTCATGCATAGACATAAATAATAAGATATGGCAATGAAGCATATGACATGTATGCAAATGTAGGAGATGCAATCTTATAAATCAAATCTTAAATCAAATCTTTTTCTCCTATTTGCAAATCAAAGACATATATGCATAAAACATAAATCTTACTCCCCTTAAGCAAGGAAGACATGCATATATCACAAATACTTACAAATACTTCTCCCCTTTTTGTCAATCATCAACAAAGGGTTCAAAGTAAAAATACATCAAACAAATTTTCTCCCCTTTTTGTCAAAAACAATGAAATCAAGGAGGGGTAATCAAATCAATCAATAAAATTTATATCCGATATAAATTCATGAAGAGGAAGACGCTAAGTTAGCTTCCCTACACATATGCATTACATGAAGAAGGGATGATAAGCCCCAATTCACATAACACATATTATGTAATGCATAAGAGGAGATGTGAAGCTCCCCCTACACACGTGTACCATATAAAGAAAAGATGTTAAGCTTCTCAATACACAATACACTCAACATGAATTTACATATGGAAGAGATGTTAAGCTCTCCTTGCATATAGACAATACAAATCAAAAATTTGAATTTTCTTAAAATTTTTTTTTTTGAGTTTTTGATACTAATTTCAAAACACAATGCACAAGCTTATTATGGGATACCAATTTGAAATTCTAATTAAGCTTAGCATCAACAATTTTGTGCTTCAAAAGATACCAATTGTAAAACAAGCACAAAAACTATCATATATATATGTATGAAGAAATTATATCAATTGAGATGGATACATACATATATAGGAAAAGCAAAATATGAGTATATACCAAAAAGGTTCATATTGATACCAATTGCAAATAACCAATGATACCAATAGAAAAATAAGCTTAGGTGTATATATCACATAATCTACCACTTGAAGAATTCGAACTAGTTAAATGGAAATGTTTAACAACTAGTAAGAAATCCTTCAACCAAGGAATAAATCAAAAGGTTTTTCACAAGTAAATCACATGGCACTAAAAACACTCTATCCATAAAGTCCATATCACAAAGAAGTGAGTGACTAGTGTTATGTGGAGCAAGGTATCATGAAAATGGCAATAAAACTCAATATTCCTTTAAATTTTGATAACACGAAAATCATCACAAATTTTTAATACATGAAAATCAACAATTATATTTCATGGCATATGTATGTTTAGTCAATGCAATAAGTATACATACATATCTCTTAAACACAATTGAGTCTATATAAATAGATTTGCATGAAAAGCAAATGACTCAAGAGGTATCCATGTATATCTTAATGTTTTGACAAAATAAACATATACATGAAATAAAAATCACATGGTCAAATCATCAGTCCAAAATGGGAATACAAGTTTAAAAATGTAATGATCATCAAAACTAAGCTATACTATCACACCTAATGGGCACAAATAAGCAATCAAATCCAATCATATATAGATTTATTTGTGGTCCATAATGTGTACAAGTATAAATCCAAGTGTTGACAGAAACTAACATTTAAACTAATATTCAAATCATGAAGTGTAAGTAAATTTTGAGATCATACAAGAAATAGAATCATGTGCATCAATTTAAGAATAGATAACTAGTTTACATGGATTTTTGACAAACTAGTTAAAGATCCTTAAAGAATATAAGATCATATGTTTTTCATGAATAATACTAAATACATAAAAGTTCAAGCACTCATATTCCATAAAGCTCAAAATTATATATTTTCTTAAAGATTGAGTGTTCAAAGGTTATGTAAATAGTATCTTATGAAAATAGTCTATGAAGCTTAAATCAAATAAGACTATTCAAATTTTATTAAACAACACATAAAAATCATTTTCATCATCTCAAAATCATTTTTCATAAAATCAACAATCTTCATGGTATATGTATGATTCATCCAATCCTAACAATACACATACATATCCCAAATATAAAAGAGTCTATCAAATGTGTTTGCATGAAAGCAAGAGACTCATGGTATACATGTATATTTATTAGATTTGAATTCAAAATGCATATACATGAAGTAAATCACTAAAATAGGCAAAAACATGTATGAAGGAGAATCATCAAAACTAGCCTATACATGTGCATATAGTGGATACAAATGAGCATGAAGTTCAATTATATATGAATCAATTGTAATTCACTATTTGTATATGTATACATAAAAGTTTGACACATTCTACATCTAAGCATGTAATTATCACATGAAGCACATAAAATCTTAAAACATGAACATGTTATGAATATTATGGATGAACAAGCATGAACATAAAAAATAGGAGTTTAGAAATTGTTACCAACTCCAAAGCTCCAAATATGGTGGTCTTTCCCACCAAAATCTCCTTGATAGCAATGCATCCAAAAGTTTGTCCATCATGTCCATTGCATCCGCTATCAAGGCACCAATCCTCTCACGTTTTGTGAGAGCCCTCACCTACATCAAAATCAAAGGGTGGGGGTTTGGTACCCATACTTTCTTGGGTCCTTTGGGGTTAGCTTTATTGTAAGGATCCCAAAATCTTTTATACTTAGCAAAATATAAATGAGGTTTCTTATCAAAACAAAATTTTGCTAAATGGCCTTTGCGGCCACAATGTGTACATACGTACACCTTAGTATGCTTATGTGTAGGAGTGTGATCATGTTGTGCAACATAAGCATGATGATGAGAGTGATGTGCATGAACATGAGGAGTTGTTACTTTGAAAACATTGACTCCAACTTAGTATGATTAAATGCACAAGAGTTCAAAGTTGAACTCAAATTATCCATTTTATTTTTCAAAACATTTATCTCATTTGTGGTGGCATGTAAAGCATGATGAGATATATGATCATTTTTCTTTTTCTTTTGTGAAACAAAATCTTTTTCTTTTTCAACAAATTTTCTTTTCAAAGTGATATTTTCTTGAAAAACATCTTCCTTTTGTTTTTCCACCAAATCAAACTTATTTTTCAAAAACATATTTCCTTCACATAAAACATTCAATTTAGACATTAAGGAAATATTCTCATTTTTCAAATCCTCATTTTCTTTTTCTAAACATGCAAGTTTATTTCTAAAAGAATCATTTCTACATGCATGCAATCAAATTTCTTTTTCCAACTTTCATTATCTTTTTCTAAGCATGCAATGTTATTTCTATATGAGTCATGTTCTTTATGCATGCAAGCAATTTCTTTTTCAAATTTTTATTATTCTTTTTAATCATGTCATATTTCTCAAGCAATAATTGGCAAAATGTATTAAGCTCATCATATGACATATTAACATCCTCATCCTCGGATCCGGAGTTTACCTCAAGGGGGTTATCCCCTTGGACCATATAGCATACGTTGGAGATGTCGCTTCCAACGTCCGAATCGCTCCCTGCATAGTATAGGTCCTTTTCGCCAAGGGAGGTGATGATGTTCCAAGCTACAAAAGCCGATTCAACATTAGAAACCCTAGATAAATAATCATCATTTAGGGTTGACTTAATAGCATGAAGGGCTTTTGCATTAGCCTCAATGTTCTTACCATTTAAGCAATATTCTTTATTAGTTGTGGCAAGATATACACTAAGGCCAAGTCCTTTGAGGAACAAAGACATCTTAACCTTCCAAATTTGGATGTTAAGAGTGTCAAAGGTGGGTGGTGACATGAAGTCCATGGTGTGTGTACAAAATATTGTGATTAGCCTAAAGGAGGATCTTTAACTCTAGGTTGTTAGACCCAATATCAAGAGCACTTGGCTCTGATACCAATTGTAAGATCACCTAGAGGGGGGTGAATAGGTGATGGCTAATCTAATGGTCACTTGTGAACAAATAATGCGGAATTAAAACTAAGTTGACCAAATTAAACTTCTTTTAATTGAACACTTATGTATAACACAAGAGTGTTGCCGAATTCCCCTTACGAGGCTCTGGACAAACTCCTCTAGATTCCCCTTGAATGGGTTGAGGTGCCGCGTTGGCTCTCTTGGTTGAATAATAGTGTTAATAACAATCCCAAGCAAATATAGCAATTATGAGCACAAAGGTATATCATGCATATAAGAGATAAAGACAATAAAGTAATGCAAGATATAAGTGAGACAAAAAGAGTAAGAGAGCAAGAGTGAGCAATCGCAAACACAAAGGGTTTGTTTCGAGGTTCGAGCACACTTGCTCTACATCCCCGCCTTCGACACACGAAGGATTTCCACTATGCACGATCCAACCGGATCTCTCCTTGGTGCCGCAACACCTACAAGCCCTCGGACTCCAAAGTCCCTTACACACCACAAGCCCACGGCTCGTCGAGGCCGCACCTCGTACAACAAGTCCGCACCCGAACTCAAAACACCGCGAGCACACTTGCCCGCTTCCTCAAATACAAAGAAAGATCTTGGTGATCTAAACACTTGATCACCTAACAAAATTCTCACTACAACACTCTCCTATAGGATAGATATAACTATGGATGCTCAGTGTAGTGTGAGAAATCAAGGAAAGAACTTTGATGGAAAACTCAAGAAATCACAATAAACACTCTCTTGATAAAATCCCTTTTGATAGAAAATATTGGCACTCTATTTTGTGGAGAAAACTCTGCTAAAAGAATGGAAATAACTGAACAAAAGCTCTCCTAAAATCTTAGCTTCAAACAATGACAAAACCCCCTTTATAGAGGCCAGAAAAAAACTAGCCGTTGGGATCTGTCAGTGCTGCCGGTCGACCGGTCCGGTCGACCGGCAACGGTCAAAATCCGACCGTTGCAGCCTCCGGTCGACCGACCCGGTGACCGATAAAACCCGAGAGCACAGCTCTCTCCAGCGGTCGACCGTCCGGTCGACCGGCCACTGTGCTGACAACGTGCACAAGGCTGTGCACGTCGGTCGACTCGGACGGTCGACCGACCATGGTGCGGTCGACCGGTCCGGTCGACCGACTTGGCCTGTCAGCCAGTCCTCAGTTCTGCACAGATACGGGTTTTGAAAATAGGTCTTTTCACTCAATAAAATCCCATAAATTCACAGTAAATCTAAAAATAGTTTTAATCGCAATAAAAACTGCTTTTTAAAAATATGTTTTCTAAAACTTGTTTTTCCATAACTTCACAAAATACAAAAACAAGATATTGAGTTCATTTTAAAGCATAGTGTGTATGGATATGATCCACTACACAATCAAGATGAAATATCTATGTTTTTGATATTAAGCATAAAACTTGATTTTGGTTGAAGGATAAGTATATGAGAACCACCAAAAAAAAAAAAAAACAAACTTGTATTTTTCCAAAATGAAAAATCTTTTCTACTTTAAAAATCTTTTATGAAAACAATTCTAACAAGAGTGTGTGTGTGATATCTATACTGAGCATTCCACCACTATTCTATCCTTACATTTTATCTAAAAAACAAAAATAAAATCTTATACCTAGACACAAGTCTTCAACTTCTTGAAGCTTCCCTTGAAGGCTTCTCATCTTCTTGACTTGGTCCAAGTGCAATCCACCGAGCTCATCTCTAGATGTGGTCTTGATGCATAGGCTCGTGAATCACCGGTGCTAGCTTCCAACTTGTCTTTAAATCCTTTGTTGAAGCTCCACACCTACTAAGATCTTGATAATGAATCTGTCACTAATTAAACACAAGATCATTAGTAATCATAACTTCATGAGTTGATCATCATCAAAACTAGAGTGATGGGCCTTTGGGCAAACAGTAAGACCACATATAAAGGTATTCATCTCCTTTATAAGATGGCGAGTCTAACCTATCATGTTAACATTAGACCTCTGATAGCAAGACTATAATCTACTCCCCAATGGATAAAGCCAATATCCCCAGTGAAAAAACCTCGTCTGTCATTCTCTACAGCAGAATGCCAGGTCCACTCAAATTACTGTTATGTTCAAGCACCTCTAGCAGTAAATGAATCTTTGTTAAGTTAACATCACACCTCTGACAAATTGCTTTACAAATCCCCACGGAGTTCTTTTTGCCACGTTAACGATCACCTCTGACATGTAATCTCTTATGGGATTCATTTTCTAACTCCCCAACGGGTTTCTAATAATCAGTCCTCAGTAGACTTTTCTGGCTATCACGTTAACAATATACCTCTAACAATTTCTTTCAAATAACATCCGAAAGAGATATCAAAATCTCCATGGAGTTAATAATCATGTCTGATTTCCCCCAGTGGAATTATTTCTTTGTCATCATGTCCAGTTCGTCACCTCTGAATGACAAATTTTAAGCTTGGTGGCTTGTCAATCGGTTACGTCATCGCGACCTCTGAACCGGCAGATAGCCAAGCCTCATCTTCCAGTCTAGTAGGGACATCATGTCCAGTTCGTCACCTCTGAATGACAAAACTTTGAGCTTGGTGACTTCTCAATCGGTTATGTCATCGCGACCTCTGAACCGACAGATAGCCAAGTCTTATCTTCCAGTCCAGTAGGGACTATTTCTTTGTTATCATGTCCAGTTTGTCACCTCTGAATGACAAATTTTGAGCTTGGTGGCTTCTCAATCGGCTACGTCATCGCGACCTCTAAACCGACAGATAGCCAAGTCTCACCTTCCAGTCCAATAGGGACTATTTCTTTGTCATCATGTCCAGTTCGTCACCTCTGAATGACAAAATTTTGAGCTTGGTGGATTCTCAATCGGCTACGTCATCGCGACCTCTGAACTCACAGATAGCCAAGTCTCATCTTCTAGTCCAGTAGGGACTATTTCTTTGTCATCATGTCTAATTCGTCACCTCTGAATGACAAAACTTTGAGCTTGGTAGCTTCTCAATTGGTTATGTCATCGCGATCTCTGAACTGACAGATCGCCAAGTCTCACCTTCCAGTCCAGTAGGAACTATTTCTTTGTCATCATGTCCAGTTCATCACCTCTGAATGACAAAACTTTGAGCTTGGTAGCTTCTCAATTGGTTATGTCATCGCGATCTCTGAACTGACAGATCGCCAAGTCTCACCTTCCAGTTCAGTAGGGACTATTTCTTTGTCATCATGTCCAGTTCATCACCTCTGAATGACAAAATTTTAAGCTTGGTAGCTTCTCAATCGGTTACATTATGCGATCTCTAAAGCAACAGATAGCCAAGTCTCATCTTTAAGTCCAGTAGGGACTATTTCTTTGTCATCATGTCCAGTTCGTCACCTCTGAATGACAAATTTTGAGCTTGGTGGCTTCTGAATCGGTTACGCCATCGCGACCTCTGAACCGACAGATAGCCAATTCTCATCTTCCAGTCTAGTAGGGACTATTTCTTTGTCATTATGTCTACTTCGTCACCTCTGAATGACAAAATTTTAAGCTTAGTGGTTTCTCAATTGGTCACGTCATCTGACCTTTGAACCGACAGATAGCCAAGTCTCATCTTTCAGTCCAGTAGGGACTATTTCTTTGTCATCATATGATAAAATTTTGAGCTTAGTGGCTTCTCAATCAGTTACGTCATTGCGACCTCTGAGCCGACAGATAGCCAAGTCTCATATTTTAGTCCAGTAAGGACTGTTTTCTCAAATGTGTGACTAACTCTATCAGCTTATCATCACTGATTGGATTAGTTATATCATTATTTCGTTTCCTTTTGAGGATTGCAATACAACTTGAAAGTAAGAATTGAAAATTCAGAAGATAAAACAAGTTGGAAATGCAAGAGGGGAGTCAGATAAAATCACTTTTTTATTGATTCCAAAAGAGGGATACAAGGATGCTCGGATTACAAGCTACGAGGGTGCTTCATAGGATTTAATCCGTTCTTCAAGAATGGCCAGCCTATTCTTCCTCTGCTCAGCAGCCCTGATAAGTGCGTGCGACCTCAACTCGGCCTCATTAAAGCTCACTGTCTGTGCCAGACGAGTCTCAATTTCAACCAAAGTTGCCCTCTGTGCTAGCTCCTGCCGCAAAACTTCATCATTTTGGGCCTTAAGCTGCTCTAACCAAGCAATCTCTTCAAGACACACTGGTTTAGCCTTAGACAAAAGAAGATTAGCCTTCCTGATCATTTCCTTGGCCTCTTCAATCTTATCCTTGGCGTCAAGAAAGGCACTAGTAGAAGCATCTATGGCATCCCCGAGTTCTACTCTCCTCATCTCCAAGGATTTCAAGTCAGATGAAATTGCCTTAGCCGCTTCTTGAACGACGAAATGGGCTTTACGCATTTGAGCAGTAAGGTACGCAAGCTGTTCATTAACTAAAAGCTCTAGATCTAAATGGCTAAGACGACGCCATTCGTCTACATCCCTCTCAAGCCTGTCCACCAAAAGCTCCAACGCGAAGGCCTGGTCGTTCCCTCTAAAGTCTCGAATACTGTCAATATTTAGGGAGAGGATCACCTTTAGAACAGAGAATGAGGTAGTCGAGCCCTTCAAGACTAAAGCAACGCACCGCTTCAAGCCCTTATAAAAGCTGTCAACTAGCTTAGCCATGAATTCATTCTCGGCCTCAACTACTCCCGGTGAACGAGCAGCCTCTGAAGACAAACCTTCCACAGGTTTCACTGACATAACTGTGGAAGGAATGGTAGAATCACTAGATGGAGCGATATGAGGAATCGCTGGTGATCTCGGAGGAGTCCTCATTGAAATCAGTACACTAGCCACAATTGAGGTAGGACTGGTGATGACTTCTGGGAGAGTTGGCTCAACCACCAGTGTTAGAGAAGTAGGACTGGTAATCACCTTCAGCTTCGCAATTGGCAGGATAGGCAGCGCTGGTGAACCCACTGGCAGTTCACTTACCAATGTAGTTGGAAGTGAAATTGGTTCCGTAACCACTATCCCCTCAGTCTCTTTAAAGCCACTTTCTGGTTCAGGGTGATAAGAGGGCAAGCTGTGATACAAAGCATCCAACTCAGCAATATCTGTCATAGTCGAAGTACTTACTTCACCCCTAATTCCCTTAGGAAGATTGGTTGGCTCTCTTGAAGTCAATGCACCCAAGGGCGGAACACCTGTAGTAAGACTCTGTTTAAGCAAAGTATGATCGATATCAGGAAAGAATTACTCACAAAAGGTCAAAGCACTACCAAAAGATGATATCGCCTCAGTCGTCTTGGTCGCAGTTTCTCTCCGAACTTCCTCGACCGCGGCATCAGTCCCCTCAGGCTCCATAGGAAAGTCTTTGGCAGAGTCAACACAGACGGCCAGCCTACCTTCGTTCCCCAAACCCTCGGTGACACATCCTATAGAACTGGAGGCCATGGGGCTTCCTTTGAGATCCGAGCACCTGAAGGACCTACATCGGCCGCATCACCTCCAGATTCTTTCGAGACGGCGAAATAGCTAGCCTCATCGCCTTCTCTATAAGTGAACAGGGGATCATAATGCTCCCGATTCACCTGCGACCTCGGCTCTCAGGTCTCTCACCGCCACAGTTCCTGAATCATAAAGTAAACAATGAGCTATCTGAAATATATAAGAGTGTATTGTAAGAACGGAGCTGATCTTACTCGGGTCCGGAACAGCTTTACTAGCAGTTTGCCTAGGAGCCGACAGCTTAATGACTAATGGAGTAGGAGGAGGAGGCACTGCAGATGATATGCCCTCTGCAATAACAGTAGGAGTGTAGCGACGAGGCTTCTTCACTACACTCTTCCTGTGAGATCTGCCTTCCCGCTTTCGCTTGAAGTGGATGTCAAGATCTTCTTCCTCCACTTCTTCCACATCAACATGTTCCAGGCGGGCTGTACCTACCCCACCAGAAGCAGTTGCTAGAGCCTCAGTACCTGTATCCGCTTCAAAGCGAGGACTTCTTGCATCCGAGGCCTCGCTATCATCAACAGCAATGAATTCTTTGAGGCCTAGAACGCGGACCCTCTTACCCTCGCTCTTCTCAGTGACCTTCCGCTTCAGCCGCTGAGAGATCAACTCACACCAAAGGAATTAATAGAAAACCCAGTTGGTGTGGAGTTTGAAGTTCTGTACCACTGGCAGAACCCCAAAGTTGTTTGAAGGTTCGGAGTCCTTGCAGCATGCACAGCCGCGCCTTAGTACAGCCAGCAATATAAAACCGCCAGGCACGAGCTCCATTGATGAGGCTCCCCATGAAGGCCAGGCTGCTGTTCAGATTGCCTACATATAGTTGGTCATACCCAAACTGACGAGTAAACCGACTTAGAACATAGGGCTCCAGGTAACAGGGTCCCCGCTTCTATACAACAAGTGGGATGGCCGGATGCTAACCAGCCATTCGAAGACTCCCCGACTCAATGACGTCTGCCTTTCCCTTACATCCTTGAATTTTTCACCATAGCCTACATCACGAATGTAGGGAAAGCACCGAAAAAGTCTATAGACGTTATAACGGTACAGCAGTTCGCGGACCGCAGCCACATAAGTCCGTGACCACGAACACCCCTCGAATTGACGGAGAAGCGCCATTCGAACACCTTCTGGGGGCTCCTCACCGGATTGGATGATGGAAGGGCAGTGAAGGGCGAACCATACCATCAAATAAGTATATGGCAAACCAATTCTAGGGTTTGGTCCGTCACAAGGCAAGATAGCCCCCTTTCCCTGCTTCGTCGTTAGTGGCCTACAGAAAGCCTCCGTCGATGCACGAAGGCCTCTTTGAATACAATACACCATTGCTGGAAGAAGTCCGAGAGAATGACCATGGTCTAAACGAATAGCCGATAATAAGACGGTCGGATGAATGATGTCGCCAGATGGAGATGGCACCACGCATCTCTTCAGCTAAACCGTTAAGAAGCCGCTAGAAGTGTCTTCTGGGATATCGGTCGACGAGCCTGATGGTGGAAACTACAAAGAATATCGCCTTTCTCATAGGGTCTGTCATCTTCTTCCAAAATTAAATCCCCTTGAGAGTGCTCTTGCATCCTGCGAAAGATGTCTTCATCTGTAACTCCACAGTGAGCTGCTTCAGGAGTACCTTCCAGGTTAGGGAATAAATAATTTTCCCAGCTCTTCAAACTGCATGAAGCTCCCTTATGGCTCCCATGCATGCTTGAGCAAATGTAAAGGTGGCACATCAACTCCCGGTAAGTTTCAAACAAGGCGGGCTCCTGCTTCTTTAGAAGTTCCAATTCCGCCTCGCACGGGAAATATTCTTCATATGGGAGAGACCCCAAAGGCAGAGCAGAGACTTTCCATATCTCATGCAAAGCCATGCCCAATTCGCCAATAGGAGTGAAGAAGGTCCCTGTAGCCAGGCAGTACAACTCAAAGATGGCATATAAGTTCGCTACACTCATCTGAATGCCGTAACAGGTCGCCCTGACGGCCTCGTAAAGTCCCAGCCTCTCCAGATCTTCTTCAAAATGGGCAAGGACATTTAAAGTCAAGTCCCTCCACCATGTCTTGGGAGGATGAATCCACCCAGGGATCCTAAAATCGGTGGCTGGATAATTATCATGAGCCTTAAAGAACTGATTTTCAAAAGTCTGAGCCACCGCGGGATTTTCTCCCCCTGGGATGTCCGGAAGCACGTTCCCAGGGTGGAGACCCAATATGCAGCGAGGAGGACCCGCCCTTGTGTAACCCGGGGACGGAGCTATCAACTTCCCCACGTGAACGGAATCGGAAGTCCGCGTCACTTGCCTCTGCATCTTTCGAGCCCTCGTCATACGTTGAAAGAAGGACAAGGGAAAGTACTCTCGCCATCCAGTTTGAAAATCCAGTTTGATGGGAAATAATACTTCTCGCCATCCAGTTTGAAAATCCACTGCCCCTCTCTGGCTAGAAGCTGGTGATCATTGTCTGGCGCTACATCTCTAAACATGAAGCCGGGCTTTCATTAGATTCTTCGGTCGGAATCTTCAAGAGGAGCAGTAGTTAAGATGCTCCTCATGGTGCGCTGATCCCCAGCATGAATAAGTGTATCCCGACCAGGAGCGCTCCGCTCGCTAAATAATGAAGCTTGCCCTTAGAACTGCAGGCTAACATTACCATCCAGCCCCTGGCTGTTCCAAAAAAATTGCTTAGAGGACCAGGAGTATAATGCACTGCAAAAACAAGGAGAAACTATGATTAGCTCGTCGGCTGAAGGAAATCTAAAATAAGAATATAATTTTTGTTAAGACATACCTTCGCTCTCCGAGTAAAGCTGGTCGAACGCTAGCTTCGCCCCGAAGCTTAGCTTCGTAGCAGCAGCTTAACTCCGCACTCAACATGAAGGCAGAATGCAGAAAAATATCCAAGTATTAGCTTCGCTCTGGAAGCTTGACCTCAGATAACAGAATGCGAAGAAGCCCTCAAGGGCTAACTTCGTCAGAAGGGTACTGTTGCCTAAAATTTATTTTAAGGGCATTAAGGTCCTTTTCAGCTGCGTTCCAAAGGTCCTCTGTGACAGTCAAGACCATTTGGTTGAATAATCACTCGGTTTGCCAATTATCAAAACCGAGCAAGTAAATGTACTAAATACATTTCAAAAGCCCAACCCCAACAGTAACCCTTTCAGTGAAACATACATCTCGGATGGCGGAACCATCCCAACCATTCTTGAAAATCTTCTTAAGGACAAGGATTTGGTGGATCACCATCATTTCAAGGACCATCTCCTAATAATCAATTTCATAAGAGAAACTAATATATGGCAGCACAACCTGCCCCTCTCTATGTCCGTCCTAATCAAAGAAAATCTTGTTTAGAGGACATGATTTCATAGTTTATGCAGAGCCAATCTTTAACTAACAAGAACCAAATCTAATATAATCATACTACATCTTAATCGATAGCTAAGATCGAGGTTCATTTAGATCAGTTAGCTACATTAATAGGAGGGAGAGAGAAAGGACAATTTCCCAGCCAAACTGTGTCTAACCCGAAGGGACAACATGTTCCTTAGAATGTTCCAAAGGGCCAATTTGAAATTGGCTCAGGTTCAAACCTTGAAGTCCAAGCCATACACACTTTAGGTCGGGCAAGAGAGTGGACAACCAAGGCCAAACTCCACCAAACAATCCCAATGTCGAAAATTCTAGCAAGAAAAAAGAAAAAGAGATGCCAAAAGAGTCAACAAAGAAAGATGATCTGTTAAAACTCAAAGGAATTCCTTTGTGCCAAAAGCCCCATTTCCTCAACATCTTCAAGCCAATAGGAACAAAAATCACTGTGAGAGAATTCTGAAAGTTTTCAAAAATATTCAAATCAACTTTCTTTCTTGGATGCCATCAAACAGATTCTTTCATATGATAAGTTTCTCAAGGACCTCATCACTATTAAGAGGGTAACTCCTGTTCCTCGTAAAATAACATTTACTGCACAGGCATCCTGTCTTATCCAGCAACCATTGCACTGAAGTATAAAAATTTGGGGAGTCCAACTATTTCAGTAAGTATAGAAGATCAAGTTATGAACTGATGTTTGTTAGATCTAGGGGCGAGTTTAAACCTTTTACCCTACTCTGTATATAAACAATTAGGTTTAGAGGAGTTAAAACCCACTAATCTTACATTGCTTTAAGTAGATAGGTCCCTTAAGGTCCCCAAGATAATTATTGAGGATGTTATGTTGAAGGTAGATGAATTTTATTTTCCTACAGACTTTGTTGTTTTGGACACTGAATCGGTAACTAATCCTAGCAGTCACTCTTCTGTGATCTTAGGAAGACCATTCCTTACTATCGCTGATGCTGTCATTAGATGTAAGAATGAAGTGATGACCCTATCATTTGGGAATATGATAATTGAGTTGAATGTTTTTCATACTGGTTCCGACCCACATATAATGGATGATCATGAGGATGTCAACGTAATTGATATGTCGGTCAGTCACACTTTTGAGGAGTCTTGTTATGAAGACCCTTTGGAGAGATGCTAGGCCTATTTTGGAATGAACTTTGAATAGATGAATCTATAGAAGAGGTCAACGCATTGTTAGATTCTGTTTCCATCATGAACATCAAGTTATGGAAACCCAAGATAGAACCTTTGCCCATGTCAAGATCTGTTCCTGTTTCATCAATCATTGAGCCTCTTAACTTGGAGCTCAAGTCTCTACCTAACACATTAAAGTATGCCTTCCTAGGTTATTGAAAACCTTGCCTGTGATCATTTCTTCTAATTTAGATGAGGACCAAGAAGAAAAGTTGCTAGATGTTCTTAGTGAATTTAAGGAAGCTCTAGGTTGGACCATAGCAGAAGGGAATTAGTCCCTTGTGGTAATGCACTAAATTCATCTCGAAATGAATGCCAAAACCTCGAGAGAACTACATAGGTGGTTGAACCCTGTTCTAAAAGAGGTAGTGAGAGCGGAGGTCATGAAACTGTTAGATGTGGGTATTATTTACCCTGTCTCTGATAGTCAGTGGGTTAGTCCAGTGCAGCTTGAGCCCAAAAAGTCCAGATTCAGAATTATTGCTAATGAGACTAATGAGTTTATTCCAACTCATGTTCAAACTGGTTAGTGAGTGTGCATAGACTATAGGAAACTCAACTCAATGACTAAGAATGATCATTTTTCTCTCTCCTTCATCGACCAAATGTTGGAACGTCTTACCGGTCACGCTTACTATTCCTTCCTCGATGGTAATTCTGTACATAACCAAATCTCTATTTCTTGTGAGGACCAAGAGAAAACAAAATTCACCTGTCCGTTTGACATATTTGCCTACTATCGCATGCCCTTTGGGCTCTGCAATGCACCTGCTATATTTTAGTGGTGTATGTTGAGCATCTTTCCTGACATGGTCGAGCGATTCTTAGAGGTATTCATGGACGACTTCTCTATCTTTGGGTCTGATTTTAATGAGAGTTTATATCATCTATCATTGATATTGATAAGATGTAAGGAAAAGAACTTAGTTTTCAATTGGGAAAAATGCAATTTCATGGTGAATTTTGAAATTGTTTTAGGACACATTGTTTCTGAAAAAGGTATAGAGGTTGACAAACTTAAGGTAGAACTAATCTCAAAATTATTACCTCTGAAAACTGTTCGGGAAGTGCGATCCTTCTTAGGCCACGCGAGTTCTACCCCACTTTATCAAAAAAATTTCAAAAATTTCCAAACCACTGTGTGACCTTCTAGCAAAGGATATTCCCTTTGAGTTTATCTTTCCTGTTAGGCAACCTTCGAAAGGCTCAAGATTGAGTTAATCTTGGCACCCATCATCCGACCACTTGACTAGAATCTTCCATTTGAGGTGATATGCGATGCTTCCAAGTATACAATAGGAGTTGTCCTAGGCTAGCAAGTAGATATACTTCCTCATGTGATTTGCTATGCCAGGTAGACTCTTAACAATACTTAACTGAACTACTCCATAACTGAAAAAGAGTTGTTGGTGGTCGTTTTCACCCTTGACAAATTTCGTCCTTACTTGATAGGTTCTAAGGTCTTATTTTACACCGATCATGTGGATTTAAAGTATTTTCTCACAAAAAAGGATGCTAAAGCCTGTTTAATCTGATGGATCCTACTCCTACAGGAATTCGACTTAGAAATCTATGATAAAAGGGGGCTGAGAATGTTGTCGTGGACCCTTTGTCTAGATTAGTGGTCGAACTTTCATCCGACTCGCAACCTATCCTTGAGATATTTCCTGATGAGCACTTAATGTCCGTCTCCCCTTCGACTGTTTCGTGGTATGTTGACATTATGAACTACCTTGTCACGGAATAGATGCCTAATTTTTTGGACTAAGCAAACAATTCTCTTTCTTATCTAGAGTCAAATGGTTCTTCTGGGATGAACCATATTTGTTCAAATACTATCCTGATCAGGTCATTCGATGTTGCGTTCTTGATGCAGATTTTAGGAACATACTTTCATTTACCATGACCAAGCCTGTGGTCGATATTTTAGTGGGAAGAAAACTGCTGCAAAAATTTTGCAATGTGATTTTTATTGGCCCACATTGTTTCGGATATCATGTCTATTGTCAATCTTGTGATCGTTGTTAACGATTAGAAAAAATTTCACGACAGAATGAAATGCAATTGAATCTAATCTTATTTGTCAAAATTTTCGATGTTTGGAGCATTGACTTCATGGGTCTCTTCCTTATGTCTCATGGATACTAGTATATCCTCGTAGCAGTTGACTATGTCTCTAAATAGATAGAGGCTATTGCATGTAAATTCAATGACCAAAAGGTTGTAGTAAACTTCTTGAAGAGAACGTATTCTCTCATTTTGGCTTTCTTCGTGCAATAATTTGCGATGGTGGGAAACTGTTGTGCAATCGTACATCTGAAGCCTTAATGAGAAGATACTGCATCAATCATAGGGTAGCGACCTCTTATCACCCACAGACTAGCGGCAAAGTGGAAGTCTCCAACCGAGCCATCAAGATCATTCTAGAGAAAACTGTGAACACCACTAGAAAAGATTGGTCTCTTCAATTGACTGATGCCTTATGGGCAAACAAAACTGCAATTGAGACTCCTATTCAAATATCTCCATATAAGTTAGTCTATAGCAAAGCTTGTCATCGTCCTGCCAAGTTAGAACACAAGGCATACTGCGCGATCAAATACCTAAATTTTGATCTTAACAAGGTATGAGAATTTAGAAAACTTCAACTCGATAAGTTGGAAGAGATAAGAAACAACGCATATGACTGTTTAAAATGGTACAAGAACTATATGAAAATGATGCATGATAGGGTCATAATTCGAAAGGATTTCCAGCCATAACAGAAAGTCCTCTACAATTCCCGTTTACGTCTCTTCCCAAGAAAATTGAAATCCTGTTAGACCGGTCCCTACATTATTCATAAGGTGCACCCACATAGTACAGTAGAGATTCACAATGCTATAAATAATACCATTTTTCAAGTAAATGGCCATCGTTTAAAACCATATTGTGAGTATTTGAGCCTAAAAATGGAGAAAATCCTTCTAGAAGATCTTGTTTATCAGGATTGATCTCTATACCTGTTAGGGATCCATTGGTGTATTATAGTTTTTGTGTTTTCTTTCGTTTCTCTTTCCAACTAAGCAATAACGGATGATATCTACTCATCCTTATTAGACACTATTTTCTTCACATTCTTACATTTGTATCATACTATGCATTCATTCATACATTGAGGACAATGCATGAATAGGTGTGGTGGAGGGTTCTAACATAGCCTTTTCTCTTTATTTGTATAAAAAAGAAAAAAGAAAAATATATTTTTTTCTTTTAAAAACTTTTTGAAAAGAGAAACAATATTTTGACCTATTTTTTTTATAAGAAATTAAGTTAATTTTAGGGAATAGGAGAATCATAATTAGGTTTTTTATAATTAGTCAAAATAAGATTATTTGTTTGATTTCTAGGATTAAAAAGAAAATTTAGAAAAGTAATTTAGTCTTGATTTTTAACTTGAGAAAATATGCACATTTTATACACTTGCACACTAAGCGTTCAAAAAGAAAGATTTTTATGCCTTATTAATAAAAATAATAATAAAATATATATATCAAAATTCTCCAATTAAGCTGGGTATTTGTTCCTTATAAAGCATAAGTATTCATGCCTAAAAGTGGTCCATATAATAAATAAAATCCTAAGTTTTGTGGTCTTATTTGCTCGAGTCCTTAAGTCCTTGGAGTGTTTTCTCACCCAGTACCCAAAGACCGTCCAGTGTAGGAGTCACCGACTAAAGGCTTGCTAATGAGCAGATTAGAAAGCCTAATAGAACTAAGAGATAATACCACCAAAAAATATGAAAAATAAGGCATAAGAGTTAGAGTTAAAGAATCCCGAGTTAAAATTTCATATGACTTAGGGTAAAACAACAGACTAGATGAGATATACAGTTGACTCTTAACCTTGATTGATAACAAGTTATTGAATAAAGACTAAGTTTAGAAATGAATGGTTTGGTATTCTTATCACTTATTGATTGCTTAAGTCTTGGAAAAATACTTAAAATATTGCTTTTCTTTTCAAAATGAGTTTTCAAAAATACTAACACTTTGTTTCTCTTTCTTTATGGATTTTATAGGTATAATCCACTGAAAACCCTCACGAGATAAAACTCACCACTAAGGGTAACCTAGACGTTTTACGGCTTGTTGCACGTACTAAGTACAAGCGTGATCCCTACGAAAATGAGTTAGGTTAGGTTGATTTCATTTTTTTATTTTGTTCAAGGACGAGTAAAAGATAAGTATGGAGTGTGATCGTATACATACATTACATATGCAATATCACATATGTCACATTTCTGCATTTATTTTATAATAAAACTTTACTAGTCTAAATTCAAAAAAAAATGGATTAGAAGAAGACCCCATCAGTTTAGCTGAGAATAAAGAGATAAATCATCAAATCTAGAGTAGATATTCAAATTCCAAGAAGATAAAGGATAGAGGAAGATCAATAGACGATACGCTCCCTGATCCTGGCCCTACGGTTAGGATTTTGTCGTGAAAATGTGACAAAAGCTGCATTTTCATGGCCTATCTTTTGAATCTGGGGGAGCGCCAGCTCTCCCTATCTTCATACAATCCCCTTGTTCCTTTTGCCTATAAATACTGGCACAAAAGGGCTGTAAAGTTTAAACTGAAAACAGAGAATTGTGTGTTATAATGATAAATTGGAGAGTTATAATATAATGCGAGATTGGAGAGTTATAAAAAGGATTTTTGAATGAAATTCAGTCTTCTTCCATCAAGATCGTACACCATTCAACCTTTCTTTACTTTCCTTTACAATTTCTGTGATGCTATTTTCTTTTTTAGTTTAATGTCTACCTTATGCTCTCATTAACAATCTAGTGCATGTTTTCTTCTTTTTTTAGTTATTAGTTCTTCCCTTCTCTTGTCATCAACTTCGTTCGGAGGAGGGAGATGTCAAGGCAACAACAAGGAACCACGACTTGCATTGATTTCGGGTTTCATCTGTCTCTTTCCCTCTTCTCATTTTCTTTCTTCTTCCATCACTTTATTTACTTAGTCTTCCCTCAGTGATTACTTTATTTACTTTCTTTACTTCATATTTCTCATGATTAAAGAACTTTAAATTTTAAAACTAAAACTCCAACATTCATCCAAAGAACTTCCAACTAGATTAAGATTAAATTTAGATTTTTAATAACCAAATTTTATACAAGTCTTTATGTCTTTATGGATTCGACCCAATTCTTGACCGTATAAAATTCTCCTAAAAAGATTTTAAAACAAGATTATGCTTTTACTATTTGTTCATGGTTTAAACAACGACAAAAGTTTTACAACTTTTGAACCGTGATCAACCGCCCAGCGTCTTGCGCGTCGCCCGTCTGTCACTGCCGCACACCAAAGAGATAAGAAAAGAGAAGGGAGGGGAGAACAAGGGGCTGTCACCATCCTCACCTCATGCCACTGGCGGTGGCCTCACCCGTGCCGCCGTCTGCCTTTGCATGTCGCCAAGCTGCCGCAGCTGCTGCGGCTCTGCTGTGGCCGCGCAAATAGAGAGGGGAAAAGAGAAAGGGAGGAGGAAACAAGAGTGAGGAAGTGAGAGATTGAGAGGAGGAGCTTGAATTTGGGAGTTTGCTGCCGATCACCTCATAAGGAGGGTGGTGGTGGTTCAGATCTTGGGGGGAGAAGAAAAATGAAGAGGGAGAGATCTATAGTGGTCTGAATAAATGAGGCCCCTTGATTTTCTTTCATGTGTCACTTTTTCTCATCTTCCTCCACTCTACCTAACCTCACACCTACTCCTCTCCACTTACTCTCTCTATTATAATATTCTTGTATTTGAAAAAAATTGTATTTGTATATAAATATTTGAAATATTAGTATGTATCTAGTTCCACATACTAATACATACACTTCTAATATATACATACATATACAAATCAATTAACCAAATTTAGTCCACTCCTATTTTTTTCTCTGAAAATTTTTGAAATTCATTATCAACAAAATCGGTTCAATCATCGCTAGGGATGCGTAATAGGCCGAACTAGACCTGACTGGTCAAAGACTGGGCCGGGCCAAGCCCTGGCCCGCCAGCAAAATCGTTAGCTGCCCGGCGCAGGCTCGGAGAGCCGACCAGGCTGGGCCAACCCGAGTTTTTTATAAAAAAATAAAAGAATATATTATACTTCTAAATAAATTTTAAAAATTCTAAAATTTTTTAAAAAAAATCTCACAATTTTGGACAAAATTGATACAAGTTGTAATGCAAATGTAATTTTTTATTGACAATCCAATAAATTGGTTAAATTGATATAAATACAAATGAATAATATACATAAAAAGATAGATTGAAATTGAAGTTTAAATTAATACAAATACAAATACAAAAGATCTTCATTTCTTTGTTCATCTTCTGGAGAGTGTGCAATGATTTCATTTATTATTTTATTCTGGCCTCTTATCAATGCATCGAGTCAATCCTTCCGGTAGATACTCATCTCGATGGCTTCTAACACCAGGCGATTTCTCGTATCAGTCAACACTCATTCAGCTGTACTAAAAGCAGATTCTGAATTTATAATAGAGACAAGAGGGGTTAGTAAATCACGCGCCATGATGAAAAGCATAGGATATATTGATTCCTGTAATTTTCACCAGACCAAAATATCAAAATTTTCAAATCCTGAGTCGTAATAATCTCAGGAGTTATAGCACGAGTAAAATAATAATGAAGCTCATTCAATGATTTTTAACTTCTTGAACTTTTGGATACAAATAATAAACCAGTTAATAAAAAATGTTTAGGCTTAGATAAAGATGTAGGTTGGGATTATTGTTTAATTGAGAATCATAAAAATCATACACATTATTTATAAGATGCTCAATATCATTCCATATTAAGAAACAATGAGGATAACTCATTTTTTCATAAAAAATTTCAAATAAATATACATTCTTCAAATTTAATTCGAGGATCCATAATAGTAGCAAAATAAAATATAGTAGGAAAATGTTTAAAATATTTATTGAATTTTTTTCCATAAGAGCAATAATATCATGAAGCAAATAATAATTTTGATCTGTATAAAATAGTTCAGTAATTTCAATTAACTTGTAAAAACCTAAATTAGCTATGGGATAATAAACCTCAGAAAATAATCTTGTTACTCTTTCAAAGGTTTTCAGAAATTCAAAAAGTACTTCAATAATTTTTCTGTCATCACTGAAAAAGATATATTTGACAATTTTATGGAAATAAACATATCTATTGTTGTCTGATAAGAAATAGTTTTCCTCAACATATTATATGTTAAGTTTCAACGAGTCCATATATCCTAAGGTAAATTTTTAATTGGTAAGCCACTGCTAGAACAAGTTTATTTAAAACTTTTCCTTCTTGGACCACTACTTCTAATAAATAAAATAGTACTTCTTAAATTGTGAATATAAATATCCATACATTTTTAACCATCCTGTACACACAAGTTAATAATGTGACATACTCAACGAATATGAAAAGTTTTTGTGACACACCCGATCGACCGGCTTAAGGCCAAAAACCTGTTTTTGTTAATTTTTAAAATCTTTTTAAACCAAAAAAATTTCTATAAAATCTACAAAAATAAGTTCATGTAAATACTTTAGAGTACAAGTATGTCTAATCAATAATCAACACAAATTACAAACATGTGAACCTTTTTTTTGAGATATCAAATACAATTTTGAAAACATGAACTATATTTCAAATTGTTTTTCAAAAAACTAAACTTTAAGTATGAACAAGTTAAACCAAAACTTGTATAAAATATAAAAATAAGTTTCTCAAATTCTATTAAAGTACAAATGTGTATAGACAAATTTCAGTACATATATCAAACAATTAAAACTTGTTTATGAGAATTTTTTCTCATAAAATAAACTTTTAATAAAACCAAATTGATAACTCATGAAAAAAAAGTTTCTTTGATCAATAGAGCTCTACTATGTATGATAAAATTCAAAATATATTACAAACTATAAAACTCATTTCTTTGAGATATAAATCATATAAAGCTCATTTTATTTCTAAAACAAACTCTTGAAAATAAATCACAAATTCTATACTCAATGAAATTCAGTAGAATTTTTTGTGTGTGTAAATTTGAGCAATTAAATCTAATCTAAACTTTACAAAACTTCTAAACACTTACTAACTCTTTTGCAAAACTTCAAGTTTTCTTTCTTGATCTTGTTCTCCTTGACTTGATCACAATTTGATTCTTTTGAGTTAGACTTCTTCTTGAGTATATGATGTGTTCTTTATACTTGAGCTCCTGAATTAATACGTGTTAGCTTCAAACTGTGACTTTGAATCTATTGATGAAACTAAACACCAAACTAAGATCTTAATTTAACCTTAGATTTAAACATCACAAGATTATTAGTACTATAATTACATTAATTAATCATTATCAAAACTAGAGTGATGAGATTTTGGCCCAACAATTTTCCCCTTTTGATGATGAAAAAAACTTATGGAGTTATATGTGCATGGATTAGAGAACAACCCTATAAAAGCTCACCCTTGGCTCATGCATAAATATAAACATATAAAGATATTTAATAAAGCTTCAAAAACAAACAAATATGCATAAATAAGAGAATAAATATGCATATAAATTTTTTACTTTTTATCAAACAAAAAGATATCAAAACATATATGCATTAAAACATGCATAAACAAACTCTAAATTTCTCTCTCCTTTTTGTTACCTCGTCAATAAAGGGGTAAATGACAAAAAAATTAATATATATGCGATATAAATTCATGACAAGGAGAGATGTGAAGTTAAATTCCCCTGCATATATGCTTTACATAGAGAAAGGATGATTAAACCCCAAATCATAAAAGCATAATATACAATGTATAGATAGAGATGTTAAGCTCTCTTTACACACATGTACCATATAGAAAAAAGAGGTCAAACTCTACTTTATATAATACACACATCATAAATCTATATATAGATAAAATGTTAAACTCCCCTTGCACGTAGGCAAAACATGTTAAAAATAAATTTTAAAAGCTAACTGAAATCAAAATGATTTTTAAGTTTGGAGGTAGATAACACTTGTGATTTTAAATAAAAACAGAATAATTTTGATATAGATACCAATCAAAATTAAAACAATTTAAACATTAGATATCACTTGAGTCAAACATTGAAAATTTGAGCGCTTTTGATACCACTTGAAAAGTTATCAAGAAACAAATTTGAAATGAATTTAAATAAAGATATCAATTAGCAAAAAAAGATAGATACCACTTGCAATAATTGATACCAAATGAAATCTGAAATGATACAAATTAAATATTGAAATCAAATTACTTCAAATCTCTCTCCCTTTTTAAAATATTAATAAAACTAGTGCATAAGCTTATAAAACATATCAATAACTATATTGAAATAACATTAATCTTAGCATGAAATTAATTGTGCTAGAGACAGGATATGCATGTAAAACATGAACGGACATTTTTAAAACATGCACAATCAATTAAATTATATATATATATATATATATATATATATATATATATATATATATATATATATATATATATATACATACATACATATATAATATATATGTTACCATTGTAATTTAATACTGTTGGCCCAGAGGCCGTCCACTCTAGTTTTAATGATGATTAACTCATGTAGTTATGTTTACTAATATTCTTGTGATGTTTAGTTTCAGATGCTTAACCAATATATTAGTAGGTGATTAGCTTCAACAAAGGTGTTTTGGAGCTTTTCACATGGTGATTCAAGAGCCCGAGCGTCATAGTTCATATCTAGCATTCGTTGGAGTCAAGCTCGGTGGATCACGGTTTGAATCGAGTCAACTTGGAGACGGCGCTCTACGAGAAGACTTCGGTACATAGTTTAATTTATGTTTTAAATCCATTTGTTAAAGATTAGATAGTGTGATGTGCTCAAGTTCATAACACATACACGTTTCATGTTTTGGTTTTCGGTTTGGTCTAACCGATCTTGGTTTTCATGAATAGATAGAATCAACAAGTTTACATAGTTTAATATATATTGGATTTGTTCTATATACATCTATGCTTCAACTATTTAAACAAACATAGTTTGATAGTCTATTTCATGAATTTGGTGTTTTGGTATTTTAACAATACATATTTTTGGATTCAAAGTAAAAAATATTGACATATATATCTTTCATGTATATTAGATTATATTCATATACAACATGCTTCAAGTTATTTCAATATCATGTTTTTGTATTTGGATGAGTTTTGGACAAAATAAATTTTCTATTCAAAAATCCAAGTTTTGAAAAATACGGAATTTGGTTTTCGGCAAAATTTCTATAACACAAAAATGGTTCAAATTGTTTGAAGTATGTGTTGAATTTTTCCACACATGTTTGTATATCAAAGTATTATAATAAAACTATTTTTGTGGATTTTTAGAGATTTTATGGGATTTAATAGGATAATAAATATCAAGTTTTTCAATCCCTATTTAAACCCTACCAGGCTCTGGCGGTCGACCGTTCCGGTCGACCAGACCAGGAGCCGGTCGATCGGAGCGGTCGACCGGATGTGCACAAGAATGTGCACATGGCCGTGTCAGTTGGCTGGTCGACTGTACGGTCAACCGACTGAAGGCAACTCACTCTCGGGTTGTCCCGGTCGACCGGGCGGTCGACCGGCCAGAGAGCCATTGCTCTATGGTCAGGGCCCAGTCGACCGGGCGGTCGACCGGAAAGCTCAACGGTCAAAAATTTAACCGTTGGCCGATCGACCGGCCAGTCGACCGGAAGGCTAATTCTGGCCTAGTCAGCAGCCAACGGGCAAATCTGTTTTGGGCTATTTATACCCCATTTGAAGTGGGTTTTGGTCAAGATTTTCAAGAGGAAAAATTCACCTATTCTCTAGTGTTTTAAAAGCAAGCTTTCAAAAGAGTTTATTGGTTTTAAAGATCATTCTTTATTTGTTTTCAAGAGTTGGAAAAATCAAAGAAAAATATAGATTTAGGATATTTGCTTTGTTCTTCATTTCTATCAAATACTAAGTTGTTTTCCAAGTATTTTTCCTTGTGATTTGTTTTCCAACATCTTGATTTTCACACTTGAGCTATATCATTCTATCCTCTCTATAGGATCTTTGTTTTTGTGAAAAAGAATTAGTTTGTTATCTTTTGATCACTAAGTTGTAAACCCTCCTACTTTGTGATATCCCTCTTGGTAAGAGGTTGATTTTGGAGTGGTGGTTTTGTGCCCTATCCCTCTAGTGAGAGTTTGATTGGTTGTTGGCTTTGTGCCCATCCTCATTTGTGAGGTTGATTGAGTTTTGTGGTGGCTTTGTGCCTAACCTCTAAGTGTAGAGGTTGTGTTTGTAAAGAGAGGAGTTGTGTACTCCCACTTATTGTATTGTCCAAATCCTCAGTGGAGGTTCCCTGTGTGGGAGTCCTGTGTGACAAAGTTAGTGGAAATCCTTCTATGTGAAGGCGGGGACGTAGAGCTGTGTGCTGAATCTCGAAACATATCCGTGTGTTAGCGATTGATCCACTTTCTCTACACTCTCTTCTTTTACTATTGTACCTTGCATTATTTCATATTGCTCATTCAAATATTATATGCTTGGCTTGTTTGTGTGTGCCATACTTGTATTTAACCATGAGAGCTTCATATAGCACCTCAATTCTTATTCAGAGGAATCAAGAGGAGTTAATCCAGAGTCCTTCACTGGGAATTCGGCTACACTCGTTGGTTACATTAAGTATTGTTGCAATTAAGTTTTTAATTTTCGCATTTAGTTCATTAGATTAGCCGTACACCTATTCACCCCCCTCTAGGTGTACTTTCAATTGGTATCGAGCCTACGCTCCTGATATTTGGTTTAACCACCTAGGAGTGTGATCTTGGTTAACTAATCTATCTTTTGCATTTGCACTTGCACACATATAGTTTGCACTCATGGATGTTCCTCCCAAGTTTGATATCTCTAGACTTGACATATGGAAGGTTCTTATGAGTTGTCATTTAAAAGCCCTAGGCTTGCATGTTTACCTTACCATTACCAAGGAATCCTACCCTAATGATAGCAAGCATATAGAGGCCAATGTAATAGCCCTAAAGGCACTTAGAGTATCCCTTGATAAAAGTTATTTACATGTGTTTTCTCACTATGAGTCCGCTTTTGCAGTATGGAGCATTTTGATTTCTCCCGAGCTACCAAAGATTATCGATAAGAAGAGGAGATCTAGGAGAGACGAGTCCGACGAACGTTGTTCATGGTCCAAGGGAATGACTCCCTTGAGGTACACTCGGACACTCAACTAGATACTAGTTCTAGTTCATATTGCAATGAGTGTATGGAGGCTCAAGCCATAAATAATGAACTTGCTAAAAATTGTGAAAAGTTGCTTTCAAAATATAATTTTTGAAAAAGGAAAGTCTTGGTTTAAAAGAAGAAAATAAAAATTTATCTTCTAGACTTGAGATTGTTTTGCAAGAAAAGGAAGAGATTTCAAGTGAACGTGACTCACTTAAATCCCAGCTAGATTTTGCCCTAAAAGAAAATGAATTTTTGAAAAATAAAAATGATTGTGAAATAATTTTGAAGAAAAATGAAAACTTGTCTTCAAAAGTTGATTTTGTTTTAAAAGAAAATGATTCTTTAAAAATGAAAATTGTTTCTATTTCAAAGGAATTGGATTTAATGTCTAATGAAAACATTTCTTTGAAAAATGATTTAGGTACACATGTTTGCCATGCTAGTGTAGCTTCACCTAGCTTACCTATTGCATGCTCCACTTTATCTTCAAGTATTAAAAATGATATAAATGTTTTGAAGAAGAGTGTTGATTGTTTGGGCTCCACTTTGAGCCAATATGCTTTAAACCATACACGTTTGGAATCTATGTTTCGAAAGAAACAAGTTCCATCTTTACATGCACACCATACATGACATACACATGCTTCGCACGTTCACGCCCATCACACTATGTATGCTCATAAGTACACTTGTACGCATTGTGGACGTAAGGGTCACCTTGCTAAATTTTGCTATGATAAGATACATGATGTAAATTTAGCAACTAAGTTTGTTTGGGTTAGGAAAGGAACTAACCCCCATGGACCCAAAAGAGTATGGGTACCAAAGACCACCCCTATTGTTTTTGATGTAGGTGTGGGCTTTCGCATGACGTGAGAGCAATGATGCCTTGAAGTGGATGCGTTCGGAGCTTAAAGAGGACAATTTGGATGCATCACTTTCAAGGGGAGTTTGGTGGGAGGATCACCTTGTTTTGGAGATATGGAGATGTGCCCTCTTTGGTTTTGGTAACAATCTCTTACTCCTCATATGTTTACATGCTTTCATATTATTTAGCATGTTTTGATGTTTCATGATTAATATGTTATATGCCATGATATTTAGATTAGTGATATACATGTTTAGTTATTTGAGACACCCATGTTTAATATGGATTTATATCTTTGTGATCTCACATTTATTTTTAACTAATGTGTATGTCCTAGATCTATGCATGTGCATGTACATAATAATCATATATATGTTTATAGGTTTTTGTTTTGATTTCTATGCTTCATGATTTGAATATATGTTTAGATGTTTGTTTTCATTAAGACTTGGATATATACTTGTACAACTAGTGAGCCACATTTGACTTTATTCCCATTAGATGTACTATAGATTATTACATGTTTGTACTTGAATGCTCATTTGTACCCATTAGATGTACTAGTATAGCCTAGTTTTGATGATTCATGCATTTGACTTGTATTCCCATTTTATACATGTTTTCATGTTTATATGTTTAACTTTATGTATATATCTATTTTGTCCAAACTAATTGCTATCCATATACATCCTTGAGCCACTTGCTTTCATGCATATACTTTTGTGGACTCGTTTATATTTGGATATGTATGTATACGGTAGTTTGTATATGACATACATATACCTTGAAGAAATTCTAGTTTTGATGTTTTTTTAAGGAATTTTTTTATTTGAATTTGATTGCCTATCTCCATGACTTGTCTTTCACAAAACTTGTACACTCATATTCTTGATGTTTTCTCATGATTTTGTTTTCATGAGTATTATATGTGCTATATAGATTTTGAGTGACATTGGTTTAGTGATTTTCATGTTTTATGGAAAATAATTTTGTTTTATTCCTTACTTGAAGGATTTCATACTAGTTTTCAAATTTTTCTTAAAGCTAATTCGTATTCTTGATTATGGTAGAGCTTTTCAAACATACTATATTTTAAATCTATTTTTGAAAACCCTACCCATTAAGGGCGGTTGGTTGAGCGACCATGCCTTATGTGCTTATTATTGAAAATCGTTTTAAACATGTGCACGAAATGGGTGAAAGGTAATATGAGTTATATACTTAATCTTATTGTGTTCAATTGGTATCATTGGATCTTTTCAATTGGTATCACTATTGACATTCTTTTTGTATACTCATATTGTTTTTTATATATGTATGCTTACATTTCAAATAGTATCAATTTCGATTGGTATTCAATTTTTCATACAAATATATGCTTTATTTGTGCCTACTATATCTCTATATCCTTGAGCACAAATTTTGGTTATACTAAGCTTGATTTCAAATGACTATTATATTTCAATTGATTATGTTTCAATTGGTATCTTATACAAGCTTATGCATCATTTTATTTGGTATTTCATAAAGGGGGAGAAAAATTTATATTTCACCTTTCAATTGTTTTTTTTTTACTCCACACTTTATGTTGAAATATGATTAAAAAAATGATATTGATTATTTTTGGTATCATATGTTTTTAATGAAAAATTACCTTCAATTGGTACTAATCTTTACAAATTGGTATCAAGATTATCTATAAGTTTGCTTAAAATAGGTATGTTTTATTGATATCAAAATTTTCGATTTATTTACTTACAATTGATATTTAATTGGTATTTACTTATAATTTGTATCAATTGGTATTTAAATCTATATTTGTTTTATGTACCACATTATGTACTTTCAATTGGTATATCTCTTTGCTATCATGATGCACTAATTTGATATATTTTTTCTTACAATTGGTATCAAGAAAGTTTTGTTTCGATTTCACCCTTTATTGATATTTTTTATTTTTTGTTTAAGACAAAAAGGGGAGAATATTGTTTTCTTTGACCCCTTTGTTGATGATTGACAAAAAGGGGAGAAAGATTTTGAGTTTATATATACATATTTGTGTTTTTGCATATATTGAGTTTTTGCATCTTACAATAAACAATAAATATATGAGAAAAATGATTTTGAGAGTATATGAGAAAAATGATTTTGAGAATTTAAAACAAAATGGGGGAGAAGGTTTTTGAAACATATGTTTATTTTATGCATGTTTCTCTCTCCTAGTTGACACATACATTTATTTAACATCATGTGCTTTATTGAATATCTTATGTTTATTGTTATGCATGAGCTAAGGGGGGCTTCTTTGAAGCTTAACTTTAATCCATGCATATATAACTCCATGAGTTTTGTCATCATCAAAAAGGCGGAGATTGTTGGCCAAGAGGCCGTCCACTCTAGTTTTGATGATGATTAACTCATGTAGTTATGTTTACTAATATTCTTGTGATGTTTAGTTTCAGATGGTTAACCAAGATATTAGTAGGTGATTAGCTTCAACAAAGGTATTTTGGAGCTTTTCACATGGTGATTCAAGAGCCCGAGCGTCATAGTTCATATCTAGCACTCGATGGAGTCAAGCTCGGTGGATCACGGTTTGGATCGAGTCGATTTGGAGACGGCGCTCTACGAGAAGACTTCGGTACATAGTTTAGTTTATGTTTTAGATCCATTTGTTAAAGATTAGATAGTGTGATATGCTCAAGTTCACAACATGCACACGTTTCATGTTTTGGTTTTCGGTTTTGGTCTAACCGATCTTAGTTTTCATGAATAGATAGAATCAACAAGTTTACATGATTTAATGTATATTAGATTTGTTCTATATACATCTATGCTTCAACTATTTAAACAAACTTAGTTTGATAGTCTATTTCATGAGTTTGGTGTTTTGGTATTTTAACAAAACATATTTTTGGATTTAAAGTCAAAAACATTGATATATATATATATATATATATATATATATATATATATATATATATATATATATATATATCTTTCATGTATATTGGATTATATCCACATACAACATGCTTCAAGTTATTTCAATATCATGTTTTTGTATTTGGATGAGTTTTGGACAAAACGAAATTTCTATTCAAAAATTTAAGTTTTGGAAAATACAGAATTTGGTTTTTGGCAAAATTTCTATAACATAAAATGGTTCAAATTGTTTGAAATATTGTTGAATTTTTCCACACATGTTTGTATATCAAAGTATTATAATAAAACTATTTTTGTGGATTTTTAGAGATTTTATGGGATTTAATAGGATAATAAAAACCAAGTTTTTCAATCCCTATTAAAACCCTGCCAGGCTCTGGCGGTCGACCGTTCCGGTCGACTGTTCTGGGAGCCGGTCGACCGGAGCGGTCGACCGGACGTGCACAAGAATGTGCACATGGCTGTGTCAGTTGGCCGGTCAACAGTACGGTCGACCGACTGAAGGCAACCCACTCTCAACCCACTCTCGGGTTGCCCCGGTCGACCCGGCGGTCGACCGGCCAGAGAGCCGTTACTCTATGGTTCAGGGCTCGGTCGACCAGAAAGCTCAACGGTCAAAAATTTGACCGTTGGCCGGTCGACCGGAAGGACAATTCTGGCCTAGTCAGCAGCCAACGGGCAAATTTGTTTTGGGGCTATTTATACCCCATTTGAAGTAGGTTTTGGTCAAGATTTTTAAGAGCAAAAATTTACCTATTCTCTAGTGTTTTAAAAGTAAGCTTTCAAAAGAGTTTATTGGTTTTAAAGATCATTCTTTATTTGTTTTGAAGAGTTAGAAAAATCAAAGAAAAATTTAGATTTGGGATATTTGCTTTGTTCTTCATTTCTATCAAATACTAAGTTGTTTTCCCAAGTATTTTTCCTTGTGATTTGTTTTCCAACATCTTGATTTTTCACACTTGAGCTATATCATTCTATCCTCTCTATAAAATCTTTGTTTTTGTGGAAAAGAATTGATTTGTGATCTTTTGATCACTAAGTTGTAAACCCTCCTACTTTGTGGTATCCCTCTTGGGTAGAGGTTGATTTTGGAGTGGTGGTTTTGTGCCCTATCCCTCTAGTGAGAAGTTGATTGGTTGTTGGTTTTGTGCCCACCCTCATTTGTGAGGTTGATTGAGTTTTGTGGTGGCTTTGTACCTAACCTCTAAGTGTAGAGGTTGTATTTATAAAGAGAGGAGTTGTGTACTCCCGGTTATTGTATTGTCCCAAATCCTCAGTGGAGGTTCCCTGTGTGAGAGTCCTATGTGGACAAAGTTAGTGAAAATCCTTCTGTGTGAAGGCAGGGACGTAGATCTGTGTGCTCGAACCTCGAAACATATCCATGTGTTAGCGATTGATTCACTTTCTCTACACTCTCTCTCTTTACTATTGTGCCTTGCATCATTTCATATTGCTCATTCATATATTATATGCTTGGCTTGTTTGTGTGTGCCTCACTTGTATTTAACCACGAGAGCTTCATATAGCACCTCAACTCTTATTCAGAGGAATCAAGAGGAGTTAGTCCAGAGCCCTTCACCGGGAATTCGGCTACACTCGTTGGTTACATTAAGTGTTGTTGCAATTAAGTTTTTAATTTTCGCATTTAGTTCATTAGATTAGCCGTATACCTATTCACTCCCCTCTAGGTGTACTTTCAAATACCACTTGTAATTTAAAGCATACATATATAAATAAATAAGAATGAGTGTCCAAATGTTAAATATCATGTAAATCTTGTGTATAACTCATTTTTATCACTAATTTAACATGCACATGTATAAGAAATAATTAATTAAATCTATGGTTACCCAACCAACCGTTCACGAAGATTAGGTATTTTCAAAAATGAATATCATTTTAAATAATTTAAATAATTTGAAAATACTACCAAGTGAAGAATTAAATGATCTAATTTAAATATAATTGAAAACTAGTTCAAAATTTTAGTAATATGAAATAAATCATATATATATATATATATATCCAATAAAAGATGCTAATTACACAAGAATTGACACTCTATATTTAAAATACACTTTCTTACTCATGAATTATAAAATCATGAGTAAACAAAAAATTTAGTGTACAAGAATTGTGTGAGAATCATATTCATGAAGATAAAATTAATAAGGCTCTAAAAAGCTCATCAAAACTCATATAAAATTCTTTGTAAACTTTGTCATATTGAAATTTGATTTGTAAAAAATGAAAATACAAATCAAGAAAATTCATTTTCATTCATTTGAAAGTCACATAAATCATCTATAAAAGATCAAGCAAAGATATGTACCCAGCATGTCTTTCAAGAAATGAAGCTGTATACCCGTGGGGGGTTCTGAACTTTTCCCATGATTTCTCTTGATTAAGAATTGACGTGCTTAATTGCTTTCTTGATTTTATGCTTATAAAATATTTTAAACAAATCATATATAAAATAATTTTTAAAATATATGCAAGAATTATCAAAACTAGTACATACAAATACAAACAAAAATAAATTGAGTAAACAATAGATATGAATCATATTTAGCACAAAATCAAGAGCGCATCTCAAGAATTATATATACACAATATAAGTTTTCACAAACTTTATATATAATTATTTAATAAAAAATTATATCTTCTAAACAAACAACATATGCTTATAAATAATAACATAAAACATATATAAACTAAAGTGGATGATACAAATAGTTGTCAATATCAATAAGGTTAACTCCAATTCTTCAAACTAAAGGTGATCTTCTCACCTTAACTTCTTGATAGTGATGCATCCATTGATTAGTCTATTAAGCTCTGCTTGTATCCACCATCAAGGTACTAAACTCTCTCACGTAATGAGAGAAGATACACCTATTCAAATAAAATAGTGTGCTTTTTGGTACCTATATCTTCTTGGGTCCTTGGGGCTAGTACTCCTTCGAATTCAAATGTTGGCATTAGAAATATTTACTCTATCAAAATAAAATTTGCAAGATGGCCTTTATAGCCACAATGTGAACAAATATATTGATTGGTAGTGAAAAGTGCATTTTTATCATTACATTTACCATCACATTTTCATATTTATTCATATAATTCTGCACATTTACTAATATTTTATGATTTATTGTGTGCAGGCCTCGAAATATTAAAATAAAGAAATAAAGCCTAAAAAGAAGCCCAAAAGCCCAATCCAAGCCCAAGTGTAAAAGTGCAATTATAAAATGTCAAAAGTGCAAATACACAAGGGCAAAAGTTGCAAATACAAAGAAGAGGGAAGGATAGACTTCTATTCAACCCTAAACACTTGCAGGATGAGGATAAAAGCCAAAGAAGGAGAATTTAAGATAACAAATTCGTGGATAAAAGATTTGGGATCTAGATAACTTGCTTCCCAAGTTATATCTAAATCCCACGATAAAGAGCCAGGATGCAGCTTCCAGAAGGAAACGCCCAGATGGACGGACCAGGAGAAGCCACGCGCCAAAGCGCGTGGCCAACCGACACACTTAGGCCGCGGAAACGCGGCCCAAGCCACGTTTCCGCGGAAGATTGGATAAGTCTGGGGAACCGCTTTCGTTGAGGAGTTATTATGGGACTCTACTTCCTTCTGCACCTATAAATACCCCTGCAGTGCAACCGAGAACGGTGTACAGAAAATCCAGAGCAGATTTTAGGGTTTCTTAGGCTAACTTGTAGTTTAGGTTAGGTTTTTATTTTTCTTTTGTAATTTTTGTAACTGAGAGGAGAGGATGTTTTCATGGAGGAAGGAGATCTACTTGTACTGAGGGTGACAATCGGTGTAAGTTTTGCTCTTCTTCTATTGTTAAATAGATCAACTCGAGGTTCATTTTTTTTATGTTCTTTTATTCTTGTTTAATCTTGTGTTTCTTTTGTTCTTATTTTCTTCTATTTTAAACCATGAGACCCAATTGCGTTGAGACTGCCTAGCCGAAGAAGAGCCCTTGATGGCCTATGGAGATGAACAAACCTTCATTAGTTTGTCTTTTATTTTCGTAGTGTAGATTAAGAAGGTGGACGATCCTATACGCCATACTTGTACACCTTCCAAGACAAGGTAAGTCATCGCACGGATCAAAGGTAAGCAAGGTAGAAGAGGTATGTATGTATAGTTTTCTTTCTTTCTAATTCTAGTTTAGATCTCCATCTCTCTCAAATTTACTTTTCACCTTCTCATTGTAAATACCATATACCATTGTAAATAATAAAAGAAAATAATTTTTAGAGAATCTTACTTAAACGCTTCCATCGCTAGTCCCTCCCTGAGGATCACGACCCGCATAGCCACTGCTACCGCGGATTCGAATTGAGAACCTTGCACAACTTGTTCTAAATCTAATATTATTTATTTTGTGTGCAGGAAAATCTCAATCAAAATTTTGGCGCCGTTGCCGGGGAGGGACGGTAAGTTATTCTCTAATAATAAAAAAATTATTAACTAATTTGTTTATTCTTTTCTGTTTGCAGGTTTGGAGAACAGAAAAACAACAGCAGAAGTGGACATATAGCAACTCTGTGCCTCTGCCCTAGAAGGCAGAGCAGCAGAGCCTACTCATCTGCCGCGCAAACGCGGCAATAGCCGCGGATCCGCGGCAATAGTAGTGAACTACTGACGTATCTTTCTGCAGGTTGCTAAAAAGTGCAAGATTTGTTTTCTGCTCTGTTAAAATTTGTTCTGTGATAAACCTGTATACTACTAATTAATTCAACAGTAAAATATTTGTTGTAAAAGATAAAAATTGATTAGATGTTTGCATCCTAAGCACGTGTCTTTTCAATTCCTTTATTTTACTGTTGAAGAGTGCTGGAGCAAGGTACGTTCGCATTTCATGTAGAATAGGACTCATCTCTTGGTTGATTTTCATGCTTTGAGTGAATCTTATTTACATATTTTGTACACTTGCACAAATTTATTCTAAGGGCATAACCCATTAACAAGATAAGGTGGGGATTTCATCACCCTTTCTTGGCCAAAAATCAGATTCCAAGCACTCACTAACCCAAGCCTAATTAAAATTAAGTAGATGTTGGCCCTAGGGACATCTCGGACTCAATTAGGATATTATCCTAAGGGGGAACAGTGCTGGAAGTTGACTCCTGCCAAATCAGTGTCTAGGAAGGGGATTGAGGGCCGAAAGCCCGAAGATTGGTGGTTATTTAATTAAGGAACGTCTTTGACGGAAAACCTCCCACCAATCTTGCCCTGACTTGGCTGATAACTTGTGGTCAAAGTCTGCACCCTACCTCCCCTGGACAGTCTAACCAGTTAGGAGTCGTCTAGGTCATAAGTCTACCCTAACTTAGGATAGAATTTTTTTTCTTTTTTGTTTGCTTATTTGTTTGTTTTCTTTTTCTTTGTTTGTGTTTGTGTGATATGGCCTAGAACAACAATTTTTTCAACTTTAATGAGAATCCATATTACACACCAACCTCTTATTCGGATATTACCAACCCGGCATATCATAACTTTGACCAACCTAGTGTGCCAGATTGGTCTTATCCGAATCATTACATGCCCCAGTCCTAATACTATGAACAAGATTGGAATAATCATCACTACTCTTCACAGAGTCAATGGGGATTCAATACCCCTGAGCCGTATGGTCAACCACCTGTTCAACCATTATCTTCATATACGTCTCTTCCCACATCACCAAGATTTCAGTCCACCATTGATCTATTCGATGGGTTAGAAGAAAAAGTGGATCGGTTGCAAGATATAATGAATGATCAAATTTCTAGACTTTCCAACATTCTTGAGCAAGTTGATAGGAACCAAGAATCATTCTGTCTAGAAGACCTTGATCAAAATTTAATTTCATCACATCAATATGAACTTGCTCAACCCCAATCCTTGGACAAATTGGCTAGTTTTAATGAGATTGAATTAGATTGTGAATGTGAACCCGATCCCCAACTTTCCGATTCAGTTTTCATTTTCGAATCTATGTTGACTCCGGTATCCTTACCCAATTTGGACCAATTTTCTTAGCCAACATTTATTCCCGTACCCATAGATCATGAAATTGAATCACCCATTTTTGATGATCATCATATTGAACTTGACCAATTTCATACTTTTGAAAGTCCCAATTGACAAATTGGCAAGTTTTCATTTTTATGAGATTGAACCTAATGAAATATGTGACCTAGATTCTCAAATCTGTGATCAAGTTCAAATTCCCGAATCAATATTGACTCCTGTTTTTTTTACCCGACTTAGGTAATCTTTTAGAGTCAATTTTGATTCCCACTCCTATCATTCCTAAACTTGAATCACCAATATTGAGTCACATTCCATTGTGGGAAGATGATTGTGGACTTGAGTTTCAACTTCTTGACTTGGACACACTTCTTGAAACAAGCTCGACTCCTGAACCCTTACTTGATTTAAGTTTCTTTCCTGAGTCGGTATTCGTTCCTGAACCTATCATTCTTGAGTCCAAGTCAACCATTCTACCAAGTCACATTCTTTTGTTGGACATAGGTATAGACCATGACTCTGTGATGATTTTCCAGGACTGGTCATGTAAAGGAAGTAGGTTTCACGAGAGGATCTTCCATGATTCTATTCATACTAGGGACTGTAAACATGTAAATAGAAAAGAGGTCAATAAAGGTAGGTCCCGTGAACTACCATATTATCTTGATTAGGTAGCAACGCTTGGCCCAATTAGACCACCACCGAAACCACCACCTTAAGGTAACTTCTGCCTTCCCTTGTTCTTTTTCATGCATATATGCATTCATTCATACATTGAGGACAATGCATGAGATAAGTGTGGGGGTAGGCTTTACTAACATACTAACATAGCTAGAAACTAACAAAAATTTGCTAATAAAAATTTTTTTAAAAAAATAATAATTATAAAAAGGACAATATTTTGACTTATCTTTTGAAAGAAATCTAAGTTAGTTTTAAGGATTAGGAAAATCATGATTAGGATTTCTAAAAACTTGGTCAAAATAAATAAATTATTTAAATTTTAGGTATAGGAGGAGAAATTGAATAATTAATTAGTCTTGATTTTTACCTTAATGAAATTTGCATACCTAATGCATATCTAGGATTCTAAGACGAAGACCTTTGTGCCTCATATAAAAAAAAAAAAAAGAAAATCACTAATTAAGCTGGATACATGTGCCTCAAGAAGCATAAGTATTCATGCCTAAAGGTGAGTAAATAAAATAAAGTCCTTAGTTTTGGGGCCTAGTTCACTCGAATTTGAGTCCGCGGGGTGTTTTCTCACCTGGTGCCCTAAAGCCAACCGTTTTGGGAGTCATCGACTTTAAGTTCGTTACATGGGTGGATTAGAAAGCCTAAGGAAATTAAGGAAAAATTACTTATATATGTACTAACACATCTAATAGTCAATTAGTTAGGTATGAGGGCCTCAAGAAGCCTTGATACTTACACAAAAGAAAATTAGATGAGTTATACATATCAAAAAAAAGTATATATAAATAAATAAATAATAAAGAGGCATGAGAGTCCAAGTTAAGGAATTCCTAGTATAAATTCATAAGGATGCATATGATTTTTGGTAACGAAAAAGACTATATTAGAAATTCAATTTTAAATCTTACCTAAAATGGAAAACAATTTACTGTATAAAGACTAAAGTTTAAAGAATGAATAAAAATGATAATCCTAAAACTTATAGACTATTTAGTCTCTTCAAAAGTATTTCAAATATTTTCCTTTTTATGAATTTTGTGGGTGTAATCCGCTGAAAACCCTCACGAGACAACACTCGTCCTCTAGGGTAACCTAGGGGTTTAACGGCTTGTTGCACATACTAAGTGCAATCGTGATTCCTACGAAAGTGAGTTAGGTTAGAGTAATTTTTCTTTTTCTCTTTGATTTTTACTCGAGGACGAGCAAAAAGATAAGTGTGGGGCGTGATTGGTAGTGAAAAGTGCATTTTTATCATTACATTTACCATCACATTTTCATATTTATTCATATAATTCTGCACATTTACTAATATTTTATGATTTATTGTGTGCAGGCCTCGAAATATTAAAATAAAAAATAAAGCCTAAAAAGAAGCCCAAAAGCCCAAATCCAAGCCCAAGTGTAAAAGTGCAATTATAAAATGTCAAAAGTGCAAATACACAAGGGCAAAAGTTGCAAATACAAAGAAGAGGGAAGGATAGACTTCTATTCAACCCTAAACACTTGCAGGATGAGGATAAAAGCCAAAGAAGGAGAATTTAAGATAACAAATTCGTAGATAAAAGATTTGGGATTTAGATAACTTGCTTCCAAGTTATATCTAAATCCCACGATAAAGAGACAGGATGCAGCTTCCAGAAGGAAACGCCCAGATGGACGGACCAGGAGAAGCCACGCGCCAAAGCGCGTGGCCAACCGACACACTTAGGCCGTGGAAATGCGGCCCAAGCCGCGTTTCCGCGGCAGATTGGATAAGTCTGGGGAACCGCTTTCGTTGAGGAGTTGTTATGGGACTCTACTTCCTTCTGCACCTATAAATACCCCTGCAGTGCAATCGAGAACGGCGTACAGAAAATCCAGAGCAGATTTTAGGATTTCTTAGGCTAACTTGTAGTTTAGGTTAGGTTTTTATTTTTCTTTGATAATTTTTTTAACTGAGAGGAGAGGATGTTTTCATGGAGGAAGGAGATCTACTTGTACTGAGGGTGACAATCGGTGTAAGTTTTGCTCTTCTTCTATTGTTAAATAGATCAACTCGAGGTTCATTTTTTTTATGTTCTTTTATTCTTGTTTAATCTTGTGTTTCTTTTGTTCTTGTTTTCTTCTATTTTAAACCATGAGACCCAATTGCGTTGAGACTGCCTAGCCGAAGAAGAGCCCTTGATGGCCTATGGAGATGAACAAACCTTCGTTAGTTTGTCTTTTATTTTCGTAGTATACATTAAGAAGGTGGACGATCCTATACGCCATACTTGTACACCTTCCAAGACAAGGTAAGTCATCGCACGGATCAAAGGTAAGCAAGGTAAAAGAGGTATGTATGTATAGTTTTCTTTCTTTCTAATTCTAGTTTAGATCTCCATCTCTCTCAATTTTACTTTTCACCTTCTCATTGTAAATACCATATATCATTGTAAATAATAAAAGAAAATAATTTTTAGAGAATCTTACTTAAACGCTTCCATCGCTAGTCCCTCCCTGAGGATCACGACCCGCATAGCCACTGCTACCGCGGATTCGAATTGAGAACCTTGCACAACTTGTTCTAAATCTAATATTATTTATTTTGTGTGCAGGAAAATCTCAATCATATATACATGGACATATTTATAAGCAAGATGTATATGTGTATGCATGGAGTATGTGCATGCATGTATGGAACATATTTCTTTTGAAACATAGATTTTAATCTATCATAGTTAAAAGCACATTGGCTCAACGTTGAGCCTAAATTGTTCATTCTCCTTTTCAAATTTTGAAATTTATTTTTATCAAAAACAATAGTGAGACTTTTAGCATGACAAGCTCTTTTATGGGAATCAAAATTCTTATTAAATTTATCAAATGAAATAAATAAATCTTCTTTTTCTTTTGAAACAATTTCAAATTTATTCTTCAAAGAATCATTTTCATTTGAAATCAATTATTTCTCTTTTGAAACCAACTCAACTTTATTTTTCAAAGAAATAATTTCATTATTCATGTTCTTGTTTTTAATTTTTAACAAATTATATTTTCTTCAAATAATTCAAAAATAAAGCAATCTCATTCATACTAAGATTATTATAATCTAAATGAGACTGAGAACTTACATCAAGGGGGTCATCCTCTTGGACCATGAAACACATGTGTATAGAATCATCCTCCTTCGGATTCACTCTTTGAATCCTAAGTTGAGGCTTTCATTGCCTTTCCTTTATCTTTCCTTCCTTATATAATATTTTTTTCCATCATCATTATGAGCTTAGCGAAATCTTCATCATCTTCTTCTTTAATTTGCTCATCATCCTCTGATATAGTTGCTGTGGCAACACTTTCCTTTTGTGTTATCTAGGGAAGGCTTTGAATACAACACCAATCTTTTTTTGTGGCTCATGCTCTTCTCTTGCCATCATCTCCATCTCATGGGTCTTCAAGTACTCTAAGAATGCGTTAAAATTCATCTTCTCTTTGTCATTAAGCTCTTTCAAAGTGGTAGCTTTGATCTCCCAAGATTTAAGAAGTGCTCTAATAATTTGTCTCACTATTTGATCATTAGAAATTGGTTTACTTAGAGAAACAAGATCATTAGTGATTGCGGTAAAATGAGTAAGTATAGAATCAATAATTTCACCATCAACCATATAGAAACTACCATATTGTAAATTAAGCAAATTAATATTTGCCTTCTTCATTTGAGATGTTCCTTCATGAGTTATGCTTAAATTTTGTCAAATATTATAAATAGAAGTGCGATTGATAACACGTGATAGGTCATCATCATTAAGGTCTTGCATGAGAGCATACTTAGCTTTTGCATAGCTTCAGATTCTTTTATAGTGGTCCGGACCAAGTGTCCTTATCACCATCGTATTTGACAAATTGTTTAGAGATGGTCTTAGCAACCCGACTTCCTAAAAATTCAAAGAGATGGTCATCTTAAGTTTTTAAATAGGGAAGATAAGTTCATCAAACTTGGGTAGTCAATCTACAGCTCTATAGGCAATATGTATATGCAAGCAAATGTAATGATTAATAAACAAGGATATTTAACTCTAAATTGTTAAACCAAAATCAAGAGTACCAATCTCTGTTACCACTTGTAATTACCTAGAGGGAGTTGAATAGATGAATACGGAAATTAAAAACTTAGTTAACAAATCTACACAAATAAAATCAATTGAACAATCCTAATTATGTATATCAATTGAGTATAAGAAATATCAAGTATATAATGATATAAACAATATGAGCATGTAAGATATTAAACAAGAGTAAACAAAAGAGATAAAATCAATCACAAAAATGGAGATTTTTTTTGAGGTTCCAGCAACTTGCTCCCATAAGATCACTTGCTACCGCAACACCTATAAGTTCCCTCAAAAACTCTCAAAACCGCAAGTCTCTACTCGTTCTCATAGGAACTACAAATTCGAACACGCAAGCTCATTTGAGGCTGTAACTTAGCAACACTCAATACAAGGAAAGAACAAGTGGTCAAGACTCTTGATCACAAACAAACACTCACACAATCCAATTTATAAAATAGATAAGAGTTAATAGCTTAAGTGTGGGTGAGAAAAAACTAAAGATTAGAAATAAATATAGCTCAAGAAAGTACTTTTGAAAAACTTTCTTAAAGACAAAGATTGAGGCTCTAAAACTTGTAGAAAAACTTTGTGAAAGATAAGAATCTTAGCTTTTGAAAAAACTGGTTGTAAGAACTCAACAAGAACCCAATTTATATGCACCCTATAAAAACTAGCTGTTGGAGCAAAACTGTGCCAGAAATGCTTGGTCAACTTGGGTTCTAGTTGATCGGACGGTCTGTTGACCGAGAACATACTTGCTCTCTGTTACTTGGTTGATCGCGCGGTTGACTGACCAGAGAGCATGTTTGTTCTTAGGCAGAACATCGGTCGATCGCCTGGTCGTCCAAGGCCAAAACCCCATTTTTTTAATTTTTAAAATCTTTTTAAAACTAAAGTAAACTTTTATAAAATCTACAAAATAAGTTTATATAAATACTTTGGAGTAAAAATATGTATGATCAATATAATCAACATACGTTACAAACATATGAACTTCTTTTTGAGATATCAAATACAATTTTGAAAACATAAACTATATTTAAAAATTTTTTTCAAAAAACTGAACCTTAAGCTTGAACAAAACCAAATTTTGTATAAAATATAAAATTAAGTTTATCAATCTCTATTGAGGCACAAATGTGTATGGACAAATTTCAATATACATATCAAACAATTAAAACTTGTTTTTGAGAATTTTTCTCATAAAATAAACTTTTGATTTAACCAAATCTATAACTCACCAAAATAAGTTTCTTTGATCAAATAGAGCTTTAATATATATGGATAAAATTCAAATCATATTACAAACTATAAAACTCATTTCTTTGAGATATAAGTCATATAAAGCTCATTTTGTTTCTAAAATAAACTCTTGAAAAATAAATCACAAATTCTACACTCAATGAAAATCAATATAGAAAGCTTTTTTGTGTTTGTAAACTTGATCAATCAAATCTAATCTAAACTTTACAAAACTTTTAAGCACTTACAAACTCTTTTACAAAACTTCAAGTTTTCTTTCGTGTTCTTCTTCTTCTTCCTGACTTGATTAAAACTTGATTCTTTTGAGCTAGACTTGTTCTTGAGTAAATGATGTGTTTTTTGTGCGTGAGCTTTTGAATCAGCATATGTTAGCTTTAAATATTGACTTTGAGTCTATTGATGAAGCTGAACACCAAACTAGGATCTTGATTAAATTTTAGACTTAAACATCACAAGATCATTAGTATTATAGCTATATGATTTAATCATCATTAAAACAAGAGGATGGGCATTTGGACCAACAGTAAGTTGCTACATTTAGCTAATTTTAACATACACAATAGCCAACAAAATTTGTTTGGCGTGTTTATGAATTCATAATAGCCTTGTGTTGAACCATTTAAGTTTTTCTCAAATGAAGTAATCTCTTTTGTGTATTTTGACATTCACTTCAAGTGTTCTTAATTATTTTATTTTCGTATATGGGAAGTGAAAATCACCTAAAGGGGAGGCGAATAGGTGATGCTAATCAAATAAGCGAAAATTAAAAATTATTTGCAACTATTAACACAATATATATTGGTAAATATAAATTAGAAATAAATGCAGAGAGAAATCAAGGTATAAAGAGATATAGAGTCAAGAATGAGCAAACTTCACAAACACAATGAATTTGTTTCAAGGTTTGATCTATTGATCTACGTCCTCGTCTCCAACTCTTGTGAAGATGTAAGCACTATAACTGGTTCACGAAACCAAAAAATGCTTATAATTGTAATCCCGCAAGACCACACGAAGTCACAACTCTTATAACACAATCCCTTTTGGATCTACTTGGAGCCTCAACTCTTACAGCACTTGCAATCCCACAAGAATGACTTTCACTACCTCTCTCACTAGAGGTGTACAACCAATACAACCAAGAACAATGTGTGATCCTATCTTGATCACAAATATTCTCACAATTTTACAAGTCCTATAACTATAGATTGAGAATTGGACACTCAAGCTTGTGTGTGAGAAATTTGAAAGACTAAAAGAGAGAAGACAAAAAACTCTCAAATGGAAATGGATTCAAACTGAGAAACTTTCTGTAAACTCTTGTTAACTTGTTAAAAGTTATTATTAAACTTTGCAAAATAATTAAAATATACAGCAAAAAATTAGAAAATGTTTGTTAAAATTCAGCCAAGAAAAGTTATTTTGCTGTCAAGAATGGGTGCAAGACTTTCAACATTAACGATCACAAATGACTATATTTTTTAAAAACACAAAAATTTATTTTCAAAAAATAACATTGGCTGTCAAAGACACTTTCGACAGGGCTAGTTTTTAAAAGCTTGACTGTCGAAAATCGATCAATTTTGTAAACATTTGAATGCTCTAGAAAACACTGTGTTAAAAGCTTTTTTTGGCATTAAGTGAAAAACGAACTAAACTGTCAAAAATGAGTCTGCTCTAAAATGCTGCCAAAAGCATGCATATGAGCTGTCAAAAGTTCTTTAGCTAAAAAATAGATACATGCATATAGAGTATTCATTTTCGAAAGTTATCAATAGAGTTGTCGAAAATAGTCCAGCACTTTCTGATTTTTTCAAAACTTGAATAAAATTATTTTTATTTATAAATCAAACAAAAGAAGTTTCTTCAAATACTTTTGAGCTCTAATATGTATGAAAAAACTCCACTACATATTTTAAATGGTTAAAACTCATTTTTTGAGATTTAATCTATATTAAAATCAATTTTCATCAAGATCAAAACATTAACTTGTTTTAAATCTCATTTATATGTGTGTGTGTGTGTGTGTGTGTTTTGAAAAAACTTTTTAAACCATCAAACAAAGCCGTATGTGTGTTATCAAGCTTTAGCTATTAATTCTATAGTCCAAGATTTAACACAGTTCTAACTTACAAACAAATACTCTATGGGGCCGTTTGTTTCGCGTAAAACTCCGTAATTCGTAAATGACTTACTACCCAGTTACAACTACGGCGTTTGTTTGGACCGTAATTCGTAAAGGACTTACGTAACTCAACTAACACTCACTTGCAATCCAGTTACCACTCACTTATAGCCCAGTTACATTTAATTTTGTGGTCATACAAATTTGTATTATTTTTTTATATTAATATTAAAATTTTTAATATTTAACTTTTTTAATATTTATTTGCAGTATTAAAACTTTTAAAATCACCAAATAGTTAATTTTGTGGTCAACTTTTTCACTTACGACTTATACATTACGACAACCAAACACCGTAAAGTATAATACACTTTCTCACTTTATAATTTTATATTACCAACCAAACACCATAAAATTTACATACATGTAACTCATTTACAATTGTAAAAGACTTTACCAATTACAACTACGAATTACGGCCAGTTACGACAACCAAACAGACCCTATATCTTGAAAATGAAGTCTTCATGTAGATGATTGATTTGAATCGACTTCTTTAGCTTCAATCTTCAATGAGAGATTTGTTCAATGTGCATTAGTTGAGGTTAAGTTTCACTTTTTGATCTTGAATAATTTATATCTTATATTTGTTAGTATTTGGAGTGCCTCATATTCATTGGAAAAGAATTCAGGTTCTGTCAGTTTTCTAATATGAATCTGTCCTCATATTCATTGGAGAAGAATTCAGGTTTTGGTAGTTTTCTAATACGGATCAGTCTTCTGTTTTGATTCAGATACGGGTTTCCTATTTCTCTCAGGAGGTACTAATTTGAGTTCGTGTTGGACTAGGATCATCCTAGGTGCCTATATAAATCCCTTAGTGGTGTCCTTTTGAAGGTGTGTTAAGAATTTAAAAAAATTCTAGAATTTCACTATTGAGAGTTGTAAGAGAGAGATCTTCTTATAACTCTTGTATTTTCTTCTCTATTTTCAATAAAGATTTCTCCCCTCCTCCTTGTGGATGTAAACACATTATCGAACCACATTAAGTCTTGTATTCTTTGGTTATGTTGTGATTGCTTGCTAGTGGTAAATCTTCTACGCTTCCGCTGCTGAGTCTTCAACTCGGTTTTTTCTCTATTGTTTGATCGGTGATAGCTCATCAACAATTGGTATCAGAGTGATGTCTGACAAGACGATCAAATAATTAAGTTCGAGGTGAAGAAATTTTATAGGAAGTCTAACTTTCTGTTGTGGAAGATGCGAGTAACATAGTTGCTCGTGAAGGAGGGCACATACAAAGCCCTACTTGGTATTGAGAAAAAGCCATCAAAGATGGAAGATGATGAGTGAAATGATATTGACTTTCGCGCAAAGACGATGATTATACTGTGCCTATCAGATTATGTCCTCTGCAATATAATGAACGAGGAGAGAACTGCTAGTCTTTGGTGTAAGCTGGAGAGCCTTTACATGACAAAGAGTTTGTCGATATGCTCTTCATGAAGAAGCAGTTATACGGCCTTCAGATGAAGGAAGGCACGCCTATTCTATACCATCTCAATACTTTTAATAGAATTTTAAGCGACTTGTTAGCTCTAGAGGTTAATCTAGAAGAATAAAAACAAAACTCATCTGTTACTTTTTCTCTTTCATCAAATTATGACCACTTAGCAGCCACCATCATGTATGATAAAGAGACCTTAGAGTTAGAAGATATTAGGCAGATGCTCCAGAACAACAAGTTGATAAAGAAGACAGATTCTACAAAGGAGGCCTCAGGGTTGTTTGTCAAGGGCCAAAGGGGAAGATCAAAGAGCTAGGGACCCAAAAGGGATCCAAAGGCTTCTAGTAGTTTCTCTTACTACTTTTGCAAGAAACTAGAGCACATCAAGAAAAAAATGTATGAAATACAAGGAGATGCAGAAGAGAAAAGGCGATAAAGATTTTGATGGGGTGAGTATCAATGAAAAAGTCAGATCAAGCGGAGGTTGTCAAAGAAGCAGATGAGAATTCATGTGATGTCTTGACGGCTGAGTCAAGAAAGGTAAATACTTAGATGCTTGGTTACTTGACTCGAGGTGCACATACCACATGTTTCCTATAAGTCTTATGATGGGGTTCTGTCGTGAAGGGAAACAATGCCGTTTGTAAGACTATTGGTGTAGGAAACATCTGTATGAGGATGGTTGCTGGACAGGCTTGAACCCTCACGAATGTTCGACACGTTCTAAATTTAAAGATTCTCTCATTAGGAGCTTTGGAAGACCGAGGGTATAAGTTTTTTGGTGCAGATGGAGGAATCAAAGTTACTAGAGGCTCCATGATGATTCTCAAAGAAGAACGAACATCAAAATTGTACAAGGCATTATTATTAGTGATGCTTCAGCAGCAACAACAAAGGAGGATGCTACAAGAATTTGGCACATGCTTCTTAGACACATGAGCGAGCGAGATCTTTAAATCTTGCACAAAAGGAGTACTCTACTGGGTATCAAATACTGCAAACTTGATCTTTGTAAATTTTGCATTATGGGTAGGCAACGTAGAGTGGATTTCTTTACATCTCAGCACAAGATAAGGGGCTTTCTAGATCTCATGTGTGGGGGCCTTCGCCAGTAGCATCCATTGGAGGTGCTAGGTGAAAAACACCTAGAGGGAGGGTGAATAGGTGTTAATGCTAATCTAATGATATTTTTAAATAAGTATGAAAGAATGATGCAATCGGTCACTCAAAACAAGAAATTGAAGCCGAATTCCCGTGAAGGGCTCTAGAACTTCTCCTCTTTGATTCCTCTAGATTATGAGTTGAGGCGCGTAATTGCTTTCTTGTTGAGATGAGTAAAGACCGAAAAATGCAAGTAATGAAATGGATACAATATTAACGTGCAAGCAAGAAGTATCCCAAGATGTAAATATAAAGCAATGAAAAACAATAAGGAAATCAATTGCAAACACAAGGAATTTGTTTCGAGGTTCGAGCCATCGCTCTACGTCCCCGCCTTCACCACCGTGAAGGATTTCCACTATATCCACCGAGGAAATTACAAGAGGTCTACACAAGACCGGAGTACCGAACTCCCACCAATCCAATCCTCTTCACAAGAGGGATCTCAACACAAAGAACAACAAGTAACAAGGTGATCAAAAAAACCACAAACTTCTCTCTTACAACTCCTTATAGAATGGAATGATTTTTGGCTCAAGAAGTGTAGTGAGAAAAATTAAGTTGAAAAGAGTAAGAAAAAATCTTTAAAACAAAAAAAATCTTTAAAACAACTGAAAAACTTAGACTAAGAATGCACTTTAGAGTTGAGGACTTTAAAAAACTTTTCTTCTCTTTTTGAAACACAAAACAATGGGTATTTTTCTTGATTTTCACAAGTGACCAATGCCATCTATTTATAGGGATTAGAGGAGATCTAATCATCATTATAACTAGTTTAATAGGTCAGAAAATAGCCCGCAAAGTTTCAGAGGTAGCTGACTAAAACGTCACAATCAAATCCAATGATCAAAACTCAGAAAACTACCCGTTGGGGCTGCTGGCGGCTGTCGATCGACTGGTCCGGTCGACCGACAGTCCATTGGCAAACTAGCCGTTAGACACGGTCGACCGGTCGGTCGACCAGCGACTAAACAAAAAGATCTCTTTGTTCTGTCGGTCGACTGGCCCGGTCGACCGACAAAACTCGAGAGCAAGGGTCTTTCAGTCGGTCGACCGGTCCGATCGACCGGCAGACGTGCACAAACATGCACGCCAAGACCACAAGGCCCGGTCGACCAGTGCGGTCGACCGATCAGGCCTGAACTAGATCCGGTCAATCGCTCGGTCGACCGTTGGGCCTGAAATAGGATTTTTATAGGAAAAATTTTGAACTTTAAAAAATTTTCAAAATAATTTTGTAAGGCTATATGATTAAGTAGTATGCTATAAGGGTTGGTATACATGATATAAATAAGATGTAAAAATATAAAATAATTTGAGTCATGTATAACCATCAAGACATGCACCTAAATCAATTAACCAAAACAAAAAAACCGTATTTTGAAAAATGAAAGTGTGTGTGTGTTTTCTTGAGCCAACTTATCATAACCACATTCTTTAACAAACTAATTCTTACAAAGGTTCTAGATGAATACAAGGTCTTCAAATGGGCTTCTCCATATGCAATGTTGAAATAGCTTGAATCCTTGAACCCGAAATGAATCAATCTTGAGTCAAAAATACCTTCCTTTAGGGAAGAAGAAATCTTGAATCCATAGAACCCTGAAACACACTTAAACACTAAAACATGATTAGTACAAATAACTATATATGTTTTGTAATCATCAAAACTCAAAAACTGGGTGATTGTAACCTTGGGCCAACAATCTCCCCCTTTTGATGATAACAAAACATATGAGTTATTTAACAAAAACATGGGAAAGGATCTTGAAAGCTCCCCCTCAAATCATGTTATATATATGAATGGCTATATATATGAAAAGTAGAAACTAAGAACTTCAGCATAAGAGAGACATAAGAATTCAAAACATATTGCTCAAAAACTCATAATTCAAAAAAACTAACCTGTTATAACTTAAAACTCAAAACTCAAAATAACTCTTCAAACTCAAAATGCATAACTCAAAACTCAAAACTAACTTGCTATAACTTAAAACTCAAAACTCAATAACTCTTCAAAACTCAAAATGTATAACTCAAAACTCAAAATAAGCTAACTTTTCTTTTTCTCCCCCTTTTTGTCATACATCAAAAAGGGTAAACATTGTCTTTAAAAAAATTTCATGATTCCATAACACAAACATTCAATTCACCACAAATAAAGGAAAATTTAGCATAGTCTAGTGGTTTTGTAAAAATATCAGCAAGTTGAAAATCGGTAGAAACATATTCAATTTCAATATCACCTTTCTCATAATGATACCAAATGTCAATGTGCTTAGTCTTACTATGTTGATTTGCATTTTTGGTTATATGAATAGTACTAGTATTATCATAAAATATTTTAATATGGTCAAAATGCAAATCATAGTCAAGGAGAGTATGTTTCATCCAAAGAACTTGTGCACAACAAGCTCCGGCCGCAACATACTCTGCCTCGGCGGTTGAGAGGGCTACCGAATTTTGCTTTTTGGAAGACCATGAAACAAGACAATTACCAAGAAATTGACATATTCCACTTGTACACTTCCTATCCACTCTACAACCCGTATAGTCGGCATCCGAAAAACTCGTCATGAAAAATTGTCCGATCTTTGGATACCACAAACCCATTTCAATTATGCCCTTAAGGTATCTAATAATGCGTTTTACCGCAATCAAATGGGACTCTTTAGGACACGATTGAAATCGAGCACAAAGACATACACAAAACATAATGTCCGGCCTACTAGCCGTTAAATACAACAAGCTACCAATCATGCTACGATAAAGCTTAATGTCTACACTTATACCTTATTCATTCTTGTCAAGCTTTGTGGTGGTAGCCATGGGAGTTTTGCTTGTCTTAGCCCTTTCAAGCCCAAATCTCTTGATAAGTTCCTTCGTATACTTGGTTTGATTAATGAAGATCCTATCCTTCCCTTGCTTGATTTGGAGACCAAGGAAATAGTTAAGCTCGCCCATCATAGACATCTCAAATTCCTCCTTCATGCATGATTCAAAAACTTTACAAAGATTTTCATTAGTAGAATCAAATATGATATCATCAACATATATTTGAACTATAAGTATATCATTTTCAACATGTTTATAAACAAAGCAGTATCTATTTTTCCTTTATTAAAACCATTAGAAATTAGAAATGAAGAAAGTCTTTCATACCAAGCCCTAGGGGCTTGTTTTAAACCATAAAGAGCTTTGTCAAGTTTGAAAATAAAATCTAGATGTGTAGGATCAACAAACCCGGGGGGTTATTCAACATACACCTCCTCTTCAATAAATCCATTTAAGAAAGCACTTTTTACATCCATTTGAAAAAGTTTAAAATTTTTATAAGAAGCAAATGCAAGTGTTATCCGTATGGCTTCAAGCCGTGCTACGGGTGCAAAGGTTTCCTCAAAATCATACCTTTGACTTGAGTGTAACCTTGGGCCACTAACCTAGCTTTATTCCTAATAATATTTTCTGACTCATCCAACTTGTTCTTAAAGATCCACTTAGTACCAATTGTTGGTCTATCGTGGGGCCTAGGAATAAGATGCCAAACTTGGTTGCGCTCGAATTGATTGAGCTCCTCTTGCATGACTAGCAACCAATATGAGTCACCCTTGGCTTCGAGGATGTTCTTTGGTTCAAAGTGAGAAATAAATGCATAGTTCCCACAAAGATCATGCAGTTTAGAACGATTAGTTACCCCTTTTGATACTTCACCTATAATATGGTCCTTGGGATAATGTGGATTGTATCTCCAATCTTTTGGAAGTGGTTGAGTAGTCTCCACTTCAACTTCTTAAATTTTATTTCCTTGAACCTCATTTTCTTGAACTTCATTTCCTTCATCATCCTTTGGCATGTCTTCAAGAGTAGGTGAGTCCTTCAAAGTAATTCTCTCCATATCTTCATTAAGGGAATCTATTTCTACAACATTCTAAACAAACACATTAGATTCCTCAAACTTTACATGTATAGATTCTTCAATAGTCAAGGATGACTTATTGAAAACTCTATAAGCTTTACTAGTATTAGAGTAACCAACAAAAATTGCTTTATAAGACTTTGCATCAAATTTACCTAAATTATCTTTAGTATTCAAAATAAAACATTTACAACCAAAAACTTTAAAGTATGAAACATTTGGCTTTCTAGAAAAATAGATCTCAAAAGATGTTTTTGAAGTGTTTTTGCATAAGAAAACTCTATTTGATATGTAGCAAGATGTGTTAACGGTCTCGGCCCATAGATAATGAGGGAGACTATATTCATTTATTATTGTCCTAACCATCTCTTGTAATGTACGATTTTTTCTCTCAACGACTCCATTTTGTTGTGGAGTTCTAAGACAAGATAGTTCATGCTTAATTCCATATTCTTCACAAAAAGTGGTAAAGGGTTGGTTATTGAATTCACCACCTCTATCACTTCTTATTCTTAAAATAAAAGAATCTTTTTCCTTTTCAACTCTTTTCTTAAAGGCTTGAAAATATGAAAAGGCTTGATTTTTGTGTTCTAAAAAGAAAACCTAAGTAAAACACGAGAAATCATCAACTAAAATGAAAGCAAAACGATTCCCACTTAGACTTTTGGTTTGAGTGGGACCAAACAAATCCATATGGATCAACTCCAAGGGTCGTGATGTCAGGATATCCTTGATTGACTTGAAAGAGGACTTGGTTTGTTTCCCAAGTTTGCATTGCGGTCCTTTTCAAAGTTCAAGTAAGAAATACCTTTCACCATTTCCTTGTTGTTTAATCTAGATAGATGGTCAAAAGAAATGTGACCTAATCTCCTATGTCACAACCAAGAGTCATCATCGAGGGCTTTCAAACAAGTAGCATTGCATAGCATATTAGACATGTCAATCATGTATACATTGTTTTCACGAAATCTGAAAAATACACATGCATTGGATTGTCTATCAATAACTCTACATGCTAGGTTATCAAAAACAACATCAAAACCTTTGTCACAAAGTTGACTAACACTCAAGAGATTATGCTTGAGGCCATTAACTAAAACAACATTTTCTATTAAAGGAGATGTACCAAGTTTAACATTACCAATACCAATAATTTTTTCTTTGGCGTCATCTCTGAAAGTGACGATGCCACCTTCATGATATCTTGATAGGGTTGCAAAGTTATTGATATCCTAAGTCATGTGCCTTGAGCAACCACTATCAAGATACCACAATCCTTTACGTCGTGCAAGGTGCTCAATTCTAAATAGTAGTGCAAGGTGCTCAATTCTACCGCAATAGCAAGTGGCTATGCGGATCGTGATCCACAAGGAGGGACTAGCGATAGAAGCTTTTGAGTAAGTCTTCTTTTAAGATACGAGGTTTGGTTAAAGTTCTTCTTTAGTTTTTTAAAAGAAAAAGAGAAAAATTAGGTTAAAGTTAAGTGAGGAAGAAAGTGATAGAATGAGAAGGTGGAAAAAAATAGAAAATGATTATTTACAAAGAAATTGAAAATGGAAAGCAGTGGGTGTTATTGGTGTTCTAAACTAAAGAATAAAGAAAAGAAAAGAAACTAAATTAAATTACTTACTTCTTTTGGCCAAATAACTACCTTGAATCTTTTGCAATGATGTTACCTTGAAATGAGGCGATCAACGTATAGCCCATAAGAGTTGATTCCCGTTTCCTCCACATTATATCATCAAGACGTTGCAAGTATGAAGTGATACAGAAAATGAAACTTAAAATCCATCGTCATGAGTTATCGGTGGCACTCGCAAAGGCAAAGGCTCTTTCGATTCTTTTAGACTCACTTAGAGAGCAATTGTTCCAAAAGAAGAAAAGTAGAGAAGCAGAAGAAGAACACAAAAACAAAGTACATACAAAAGGAAACTACAGATTCGATTTCATAACAATAAGAGAAAAGAAGGAAATCTTACACCGGTGTCACTCTCAGCACAAGCTTCGTTCTCGTTCTCCTATGAAACTCTGACCTCCTCTGATTTACATAAATTAAAACTAAAAATTACATGAAAAGAAAAACAAAGACCTACGCTACAAAGAATGAAAAACTGGACTAATTCCTATCTCTGCATGGTCGTCCCTGGTTACAGTGAAAACCCTGCATTTTATAGGCAAAAACCCAGAGGGGAGAGGTGTGAGAAGATAGGGGGAGCAAATGCTCCCCCTAACTCACTTACCAAGCCACGTTTCCGCGGCTTTGGCCGCGTTTCCGGGCTTTGGCTGCGTTTTCGCGGCCAGGGTGTGGCCAGGTGGCCACACCCTGTTGGTGGTGCTCCCTGGCTTCTCAATTTGTCTTTATCTTCAGCTGGATTTGCAGTTTAAGTTCGGGATTTTGACAAAATGGCCTTTGATCCTTGGCTTCAACCGATCGATTTGTAGGGATTTATTCTAACTGATTTTCAACTGATCTGAACCAACCTGATTTGCCCTGATTTACTGAGTTCGAATTAATTTTGATTTAATTAAGAATTTGATGGGCTTTTGGGCTCATTTCTCTTCACTCTCCTTTAGGAATGGGCCTGCAAATAAATTAAACATTTAATTAGGAAAAAGCAGAGTTTATTCTATAATAAGTATAAGAATATGATAACAAATGTGCAATGTTAGTGACCAATCACACACCCATACCTATCTTTTGCTCGTCCTCGAGCAAAATAACTAAACTATACTAAGGATTATTAGACCACTTTTGCAGGTCACACGATTGCACTGAGCATGTGCAACAAGCCGTTAAACCTCTAGGTTACCCCTAGAGGACGAGTTTTGTCTCGTGAGGGTTTTCAGTGGATTACACCCACAAAATCCTTAAAGAAAGAGAAACAAAGAGTTAGTATTTTCGAAAAGCATTTTGAAAGAGAAAAATATTTGAAATATAATTGTAAGATTTAAGTAATCTATAAGTTATAGGAAAACTGAATTTTTCATTCCTAAAATTAGTCTCTATTCAGAAATTTGTTATCAATCAAAGTAAGGAGTCAAATTGTACTTCTCATCTAGTCTATTACTTTACCCTAAGTCATATGCACCTTGTGACCGTAAAATTTTTTACTAAGGTTCATTAACTCTAACTCTTATGCCTTATTTATTTATATATATATAATTTTTGTGGTATTATTCCTTAGTTCATTAGGCTTTCTAATCTGCCCATGAAACGAGCCTTTAATCGATGACTCCCAAACCAAACGGTCTTAGGGCACCGGGTGAGAAAATACCCCAAGGACTTAAGGACTCGAGCAAACAAGGCCACAAAACTAAGGATTTTATTATATGAACCCCTTTTAGGCGTGAATACTTATGCTTTATTAGGCACAAATACCCAGCTTAATCAGAGGATTTTTATATATATATTTTTTTCTCAAACTTATCTAATCATCTTTCGCATAAATACTAAGGCTTTCTTAGGCCAAAGCATTAGCTAATCAATAATTAGATTTGTTTATCTTTTATATATTTTTTCTTTTTTTTATATGCAAGGCATAAGAATCTTTATTTTTGAACCCTAAGTGTGTAAGTGTATGAAGTATGCATATTTCATTAAGGTAAAGATCAAGACTAAATTACTTTGACAAATTATCTTCCTAACCCTAAAAATCAAACAGATAATCTTATTTTGACCAAATTTAAGAAATCCTAATTTTGATTTTCCTATTCATTAAAATTGACTAAATTTCTTACAAAAAATATGTCAAAATATTGTTTCTATTTTCAAAAAGTTTTTTAAAAGTAAAGAATATTTTTTTAAATAAAAAGAAAAAAACCTAAGTTATGTTAGACCCTCCCCCACACCTATCTCATGCATTGTCCTCAATGTGTGAATTAATGCATGGATGCATGAAAAAAAGAAAGGAAAGAAAAATACTACCTTAAGGTGGTGGTTTCGGTGGTGGTCTGATTGGTCCATGAAATGCGGCCCAATCAACTTTTCGTGGAGCTCGGAGGAACCCACCAGAAATTTCTCTAATATAACCCACTAAAATGATATATACATGAATGATTTTTATTAAATATTTGACCCCATCTAATTTCCAAATTCCATAATTAATTTCAGAGTCAATTTTGTCAACCGCCTTGTCCCAAAATGGAGTGTGAAAAGATAGAATGATTAATTTGGACTCAGGAAGTACGGGAACTAATACCGACTCAGAAAATTGACTTAAGTCAAGTAAAGGTTCAGGAGTCGAGATTAGTTCAGGAAGTGGGTCCAAGTCAAGAAGTTGAAACTCAAGTCCACATTCATTTTTCAACAATGAAATGTGACTTAATATTGGTGATTCAAGTTCAAGAATGATAGGTGTGGGAATTAAAACTGACTCTAAAATATTACTCAAGTCCAGTAACAAAACAGGAGTCAATATTGATTCGGGAATTTGAACTGGATCACAGATTTGAGAATCTAGGTCACACTTCTCATTGAGTTCAATTTCATAAAAATGAGAACTTGCCAATTTATCAATAGGACTTTCAAAAGTGTAAAATTGGTCAAGTTCAATATGATGATCATCAAAGATGGGCGATTCAATTTCATGATGAATTGGCACAGGATCCAATGTTGACTCGGGAAAAAGATTGAAATCAGGTGAAGACACCGGAGTCATTATTAAATTAGGAGGTAGAATTGAATCACTTAGTTGAGGTTCAGGATCATATTCATTCTTAAGCTCTATTTCAGGAAAGGAATAACTTGCCAAACTGTCAATATCATTTTCAAAATTTAGAGTTTGGGCAAGTTCAAATGATTGTTCTAAAATGGAAGCTTGTTTTCCAAAATAGCATGACTCTTCGGCTCTAACAGAATGGTTAGCGACATCAGAACTGATCAAACGGTGAGAACATAGAGTTTGGACCATCATATCTATGTCATGATTACGAGCGTTTTGAGCCTGAGTCAGGGCTTCAAGCATCTTTTCATAGTTGATAGGTTCATCGTTTTGCTGCGATTAGCCTTGAAAAGATGAGGTGTTGTTTTGGAATTGGGGGTAAAATTGTGAGTCCATCAGATTTTGTGATTGTTATTTGGACTCACGCATACTCATTTTCAAAATTGATGGTTTTCTATTTTGAACTGGTAGAACTGAGTATGAATCTTGGAAATATTATGGACAAGATGGATAAGGAGGACAAGTTGGTTGAAAATTAGACTCGGAGGAGGTGAATCCCACGGACTCTGTGAAGAGTTGAAATTATTCTAGAAATTATGGTCATAAGATTGGGGGCATGGGTTATATTGATTCGGATAAGACCAATCCGGCACACTAGGTTGGTTAAAGTTATGATATGCCGGGTTAGTAATATCCGAAAAAGAGGTTGGTGTGTAATATGGATTACCATTAAAATTGAAAAATTGTTGTTATAAGTCATATCACACAATAAAACACAAACAAAGAAAAAACAAACAAATAAGCAAACAAAAAAAAAAAAATTCTAACCTAAGTTTGGATAGACTTTTGACCTAGACGACTCCTAACTGGTTAAACTGTCCATAGGAGGTATAATGCAGACTTTGACCACATGTTATCAGCCAGGTCAGGGCAAAATTGGTGGGAGGTTATCCGTTAAAGACGTTCCTTAATTAAGTAACCACCAACCTTCAAGCTTTCGGCCCTTAATCCCCTTCCTAGACACTGATTTGGCAGGAATCAAATTCCAACACCTTTCTCCCTTAGAATAATCTCCTAATTGAGTCTGAGATGTCCCTAGGGCCAACGTCTACTCATTTTTAGTTATGCTTGGGTTAGTGAGTGGGGAGATTGTTTGTGGACTAAGGGTGGGTAATGACTTTCTCACCTTATCTTGTTTATAGGACAAGCCCTTAAGTCAATTTAGTGCAGTGTGCAAGTATACAGAAAAAAGTAACATTCAAGCAATATTTCATACAAGAATGAACCTTATACTAAATGCTATGCACACATACTTTGGCTCCAGCACTCTTCAACAGTAAATAGAAAATGAAATGAAATAGACAAGTGCCTAAATGTAAAGTCTAAATCATTTTTAGCATTTACAATCAACTTTTTATTATTGTGTTAAAAATGTATATACAGTGAGTCAAACAAGGAGATAAATGCTACAGAAATTCAGATTTTCAATTCAGCCAACCTGCAAAAATACAGTTTAGTAGTTCACTTAAATTTGCCACTGGAATGTAGCAAATCTGAGGGCTTCTGGGCTCTGCTTTCTTGAGCAGAGTCCAGGGTCACTTATATGTCCACTGCAACAGATATTTCTTGTTGTTAAATCTATAAAAAAACAAAGAAGAAAGTTAACCAAAATGTAAACTTTTAAAGAGAGTAACTTACCGTCCCTCCCCGGCAACGGCGCCAAAATTTGATTGAGGTTAAACCTGCACAAAAATACAGAATTTTAGAACTTTTAAAATAGTAGTGCAAGGTGCTCAATTCTACCACAATAGCAAGTGGCTATGTGGGTCGTGATCCACAAGGAGGGACAAGCGATGGAAGCTTTTGAGTAAGTCTTCTCTTAAGATACAAGGTTTGGTTAAACTTCTTCTTTAGTTCTTTAAACAAAAAGAGAAAAATTAGGTTAAAGTTAAGTGAGGAAGAAAGTGGCAGAATGAGAAGGTGGAAAAAAAATAGAAAATGATTATTTACAAAGAAATTGAAAATGGAAAGAAGTGGGTGTTGTTGGTGTTCTAAACTAAAGAATAAAAGAAAAGAAATGAAACTAAAATAAATTACTTACTTCTTTTCGCCAAATACCTACCTTGAATCTTTTGCAATGATGTTACCTTGAAGTGAGGCGATTAACGTATTGCCCATAAGAGTTGATTCCCGTTTCCTCCACATTATATCATCAAGACGTTGCAAGTATGAAGTGATACAAAATGAAACTCAAAATCCATCGTCATGAGCTATCGGTGGCACTCGCAAAGGCAAGGCTCTTTCGATGCTTTTAGACTCACTAAGAGAGCAATTGTTCCAAAAGAAGAAAAGTAGAGAAGAAGAAGAAGAACACAAAAATAAAGTACATACAAAAGAAAATTACAGATTCGATTTCATAACAATAAAAGAAAAGAAGGAAATCTTACACCGGTGTCACTCTCAGCACAAGCTTCGTTCTCGTTCTCCTATGAAACTCTGATCTCCTCTGATTTACATAAATTAAAACTAAATATTACATGAAAACAAAAACAAAAACCTACACCACAAAGAATGAAAAACTGGACTAATTCCTATCTCTGCATGGTTGTCCCTGGTTACAGTGAAAACCATGCCTTTTATAGGTAAAAACCAGAGGGGAGAGGTGTGAGAAGATAGGGGGAGCAAACGCTCCCCCTAACTCACTAACCAAGCCGCGAAATTGCGGCTTTGGCCGCGTTTTCGCGGCCAGGGTGTGGCCAGGTGGCCACACCTTGTTGGTGGTGCTCCCCGGCTTCTCGATTTATCTTTATCTTCAGCTGGATTTGCAGTTTAAGTCTGGGATTTTGATGAAATGGTCTTTGATCCTTGGCTTCAACTGATCATTTGTAGGGATTTGTTCTAACTGATTTTCAACTGATCTGAACCAACCTGATCTATCCTGGGCTTCGGGGCTGTCATCAGTTGCTGCTGCCTCGCCTCGCAAAGAGGCAGGGAGGGGGCTCGCTGGTGCTTCATTGGAAGAACTCCACGCTGCGGGGGAGCTGCTGCCGTTGCTGCGGGGGAGCTGCTGCCGTTGCTGCTGGGGAAGCAGCTGCCAGGGGAGATGGGGGCGGCCTGCTGGGGAGACTCAGGCGTTGGATCTGCAGGGCTGCACGCGGTCAATGATAGGCCTTTGGGCATGCTATTATTGTGCTTTCATTTACCCCTTCTTGATCTTTTTGTTTTTGACAAAAAGGGGAGAACAATTTTGTTTGATTTGATTTTACTTTGAACCCTTTGTTGATGATTGACAAAAAGGGGGAGAAGTATTTGAGTATATATGCATGTTTTCATTGCTTAAGGGGGAGTAGTATTTGTCTTCTGTGTTATTTATGCATATATATTTTGTTTTGCAAAAAAGAGAAAAAGATTTATTTTGTTTCATCTCCATCATTTGCATACATATTTATGAGCTTCATTGTCATATATTATTATTTATGTCTATGCATGAGTTAAGGGGGAGCTTCCTTGAAGCTTTACTTTAATCCATGCATATATAACCTGATGAGTTTTGTCATCATCAAAAAGGGGGAGATTGTTGGCCCAAAGGCCTATCACCCTAATTTTGATGATGATCAACTCATGAAGTTATATTTACTAATGATCTTGTGTTTAATTAGTGACAGATTCATTATCAAGATCTTAGTAGGTGCATAGCTCAACAAAGGACAAGATATCAAGATTTGGAGCTAGCACGGTGTGATCCAAGGAGCTTTTGGATCAAGCTTGGACCAAGTCAAGAAGATGAGAAGCCTTCAAGTGAAGACTTCAAGAAGATGAAGACTTGTGTCTAGGTATAAGATTTTATTTTTGTTTTAGTTAAAAATGTAAAGGATAGATAGTTGGTGGATTGCTCAAGTACATATCACACACACACTCTTGATTTTATTGTCTTTTCATAAAAGATTTTTTAGTTTAGAAAAGATTTTTCTTTGTGACAAAATACTATTTGGTTTTTGGTGTTTCTCATATACTTATCCTTTAACCAGAACCAAGTTTAGAGCTTTATGACAAAAACATAGATATTTCATTATGATTGTGTAGTGGATCATATCCATACACACTATGCCTTAAAAGTATATCTTGTTTTCGTATTTGATGAAGATTTGGAAAATATGTTTTGGAAAATATTATTTTAGAAAAATATAGTTTTTATCATGGGCCAAATATTTCCAAGTTACAAAAATAGTCCAATCTTTTATAACATGTCTTGATTTTGTGCAAGCATGTTTGTATATCAAAGTATATTGGTAAAACTATTTTTGTAGATTTTTATGTATTTTATGGGATTTTATTTAAGCCAAAAAGACAAACTTTTTATCCCAGAAAAACTGTTTCAGGCTTCAGCCAAGTCGACTAGTCGACCTAACTAGTCGACTATACCTGAAGTCGGTCGACCGGGCCGGTCGACCGACGTGCACAAACGTGCACGCCTGTGTGTACTGGTGGTCGGTCGACCGTTCCGGTCGACCGCTCCAGAGAGCAGTGCTCTCTGGAAAGTTCGATCGACCGCACCGGTCGACCGTGGCTCCAACGGTCAGAAATCCGACCGTTGGCGGTCGACCGGGCCGGTCGACCGGCAGTACTGACAGATCCCAACGGCTATATTTTTCTGGCCTATAAATTGGGGGGTCTTGTCATTGTTTTGTAACAAGATTTTAGGAGAGCTTTGAGCCAGTTTTTTCCAGACTTTTTAAAGGGTTTTCTCCACAAAATAGAGAGGAAATATTTCCTATCTAAAGGGAAGTTTTTATCAAGAGTGTTAAAAGAAAGTCTTTGAGTTTTCCTCCACCTTTCACATCCTTATTTTTCTCACACCACACTTGAGCAACCATTGATTATACATCCTATAGGTGTGTTGTAGTGAGAGTGCTTTAGGTGATCAAAGTGTTGTGATCACCAAAGATCTTTTCTTTGTTCTTTGAGGAGACGGGCAAGTGTGCTCGTCGTTGTTTTGAGTTCGGGTGTGGACTCGGAGGTTTGAGGTGCGGCCTCGGCAAGCCGGTGGGCTTGCGGTGTGTACGGGACTAGAGAGTCCGAGGGCTTGTAGGTGTTGCGGCACCGAGGAGAGATCCATTGGGATCTTGCATAGTGAAAATCCTTCGTGTGTCGAAGGCGGGGATGTAGAGCAAGTGTGCTCGAACCTCGAAACATACCCTTGTGTTTGCAATTGCTATTCTCTCTCTCTCTCTTTGTCTCTTGTTATATCTTGCATGTTATTTATTGTGTTCATCTTTATATGCATGATATATTCCTTGTGCTCATATTGATAAACTTGCGTGGGATTGTTGACTAACACTTGTATTCAACCAAGAGAGCCAACGCGGCACCTCAACCCATTCAAGGGGAATCTAGAGGAGTTTGTCCAGAGCCCTTCACGGGGAATTCAGCAACACTCTTTGGTTATACGTGGTGTTTAGTGTAAAAGATTTAATTAGGTCATAATTGTTTTTAGCTTCCGCATTATTTGCATCATTCATCATTAAGTGACCATTAGATTAGCCATCACCTATTCACCCCCCCTCTAGGTGATTTACAATTGGTATCAGAGCTTGGTACTCTGATTTGGTCTAACAACCTAGAGTAAAAGATCCTCATTTTTAGGCTAATCACATATTTTTTGTACACACACCATGGACTTCATGTCACTACCCATGTTTGACATTGTTAACATCCATATATGGAAGGTGAAGATGTCCTTGTACCTCAAAGCCCTAGGTTATCATGTTTATCTTGCCACTACTAATAATGCATATTGTTTAGATGGTAAGAATTTTGAGACTAATACAAAAGCCCTTCATGCTTTAAAGTCTACCCTAGATGATGTTTATTTATCTAGAGTTTCTAACTTTGATTCGGCTTTTGAAGTTTGGAATACCCTCATCTCCCTCGGCGAAAAAGATCAATACTATGCGGGGAGCGATTCGGACGTTGGGAGCGACACCTCCAACATGTGCTATATGGTCCAAGGGGATAACCCCCTTGAGGTAACTTCCGAATCCGAGGATGAGGATATTAACATGTCATATGATGAACTTGCTTCATTTTTCAACAACTATTAGAGAAGTATGACATGATTAAGAAAGATAATAAAAATTTGAAAAGAACATTGATTGCATGCATATAGAACAAGATTCATTTAAATCTAAGATTGCATGTTTAGAAAAGAAAAAGATGATTTGAAAAATGAGAATGTTTCCTTGATGTCTAAATTAAATGATTTATGTGAAGGGAACACTATTTTGAAAGATAAAATTATTTTGGTGGAAACTCAAAAGGAAGTCGTTTTTCAAGAAAATAATATTTTGAAAAGAAAAATTTTTGAAAAAGAAAAAGAAAAAGAAAAGGTTTCTAAAAAGAAGAAAAACGACTCTTTATCTCACATGTCTTTACATGCTACTATTGATGATAATGAGATAAAAGTTTTGAAAAATAAAATGGATTGTTTGAGTTCAACTTTGAACTCGTGTGCATTCAACCATTCTAGATTGGAATCCTTGTTTCAAAAGAAACAAGTTTCCCATATTCATGCACACTCACATCATGCATTTGCTTATGTTGCACAACACGACCACAAACATACACATAAGCATTTTAAGGTGTACAAGTGTACACATTGTGGCCGCAAAGGCCATCTAGCAAAATTTTGTTATGACAAGTTGCATCATTTTAATATTGCTAATAAAAATGTTTGGGTGCCTTACAACAAGACTAACCCCCAAGGACCCAAGAAAAAATGGGTACCAAAACCCCCACCCCATGTTTTTGATGTAGGTGAGGGATCTCTCAAGACGTGAGAGATTTGGTGCCTTGGTAGTGGATGCACATGGATTGGATGGACACACTTTAGATGCATAGTTATCAAAGGAGGTTTTGGTGGGAAAGACCACCATGTTTGGAGCTTTGGAGTTGGTAACAATCTCTAAACTCCCTTTTATTCATGTTCATGCTTGTTCATTCATATTATTTTGAGCATGTTCATGTTTTATGTATTTTTGTGCTTCATGTGGTAAAAACATGCTTAGATGTAGTTTTTATCAAAACTTGTATTATACATGTACAAATAGTGAGTTACACGTGACTTACATATGTTTGTACTTCATGCTCATTTGTACCCACTATATGCACATGTATAGGCTAGTTTTGATGATTCTCATTTATACATGCTTTGTCAATTTTTGTGTCTTACTTCATGTATATGTATCTTTTATTCAAATCTAATAAATATACATGTATACCCGTGAGTCTCTTGCCTTCATGCAAATACATTTGATAGACTCTTTTATGTTTGGGATATGTATGTGTATTGTTAGCTTTGGATAAATCATACATATACCATGAAGATTAGTGTTTTGATGAAAAATGATTTTTCGTGTTTTTTGTTAAAATGTGACTTTTGATCTTTTTGAGCTTCATTGACTATTTTCATAAAAATGCTATTTACATGATCGTTTAACACTCACATTTTTATTAAAAAAACATTTTGAGCCTTATAGACCATGAGTGCTTAAATTTTTATGTATCTAGTTATGTTTATGAAAAACATAAGATTTGATATATTTGAAGCATCTTTTCAAAAACAATTTATACTAGTTATTTATTCTTCAAATAATTTTTAAGATTTCCACATGATTCTATTTGATGCTTCATATTTGAATATTAGTTTATATGTTAGTTTTTGTCAACACTAGGATCTATACTTGTACATGTCGTGGGCCACAAATAAATCTATGCTTGAACGCTTATTTGAACCCACGAAATGTGCTTGTATTGCTTGGTTTTGATGATATATACATTTTTAAACCTATATTCCCACTTTTTGGATTTGATTTATGATCATGTGTTTTCATTTCATGTATATGTGTATTTTGCCAAACTTTAAGATATACATGTATACCTCTTGAGTCATTTGCCTTTAATGCAAATCTATTTATATGGACTCAATTGTGTTTAAGAGATATGTATGTATACTTATTGTGTTGTCAAAACATACATATATCTTGAAATATATATATTTTTTTAATAAAAATTTTTGTGATGATTTTCATGTTTTCTTATTTAAAGAAATATTGAGCTTTATTGACATTTTCATGATACCATGTTCCACATAACACTAGTTCACTCACCTCTTTTGAAAATTTTATGAGCTTCATGGATATTAGAGTGTTTTTAGTGCCATGTGATTTACTTGTGTTTCATGAAAAACATTTTTGCTTTATTCCTTACTTGAAGGATTTCGTACTAATTTTTAAAACATTTTTCTAGTGCAAATTCTTCATTTGGTAGAGTTTTTCAAACTAAGCTTATTTTCAAATCTATTTTTGAAACCCCTACCATCTATGGGAGGATGGATTGGCGATTATGCCTTGTATGCTTCATTGAAAATCTTTTACCTTGTGCATATGAAGGGTGGTAGGTTATGAGATATGCACTTGATTTTATTGTTATGTCAATTGGTATCATTGAATCGTTTCAATTGGTATCAATATGAACTTATTTTGTATATACTCATATTTTGTTTCTTATATATATGTATGTTTCAATTTCACTTGGTATACTCATTTCTCATACATATATATGATTTCCATGTGCTTAACTCACAATTGGCTCACATTTTTAAAAGCACAAAGTTTATGATGAAAAATAAAAAAAAAAATTTTTACTATTGATATCAAAATACAAAAAATATATGTTGATATCTCAAAATGTGTTTTATTAAGTAAGTTCAAAATTTTAAAGAAAAATTCAAAATGTTTGATTTGTATTTTTTATATGCAAAGAGAGCTTAACATCTCTCTTACATATGGATTCATGTTGAGTATATTATAGATTGAGGAGCTTGACAACTCTTCTTTATATGATATACGTGTGTAGGGGGAGCTTCATATCTCCTCTTATGCATTACATAATATGTGTTATGTGAGTTAGGGCTTGTCATCCCTTCTTCATGTAATGCATATGTGTAGGGAAGCTAACTTAGCGTCTTCCTCTTCATGAATGTATATCGCATATAAATCTTTATTGATTGTTTTGTATTACCCCTTCTTGATCTTTTTGTTTTTGACAAAAAGGGGGAGAACAATTTTGTTTGATTTGATTTTACTTTGAATCCTTTGTTGATGATTGACAAAAAGGGGGAGAAGTATTTGAGTATATATGCATGTTTTCATTGCTTAAGGGGGAGTAGTATTTGTCTTCCGTGTTATTTAAGCATATATATTTTGTTTTGCAAAAAAGAGAAAAAGATTTATTTTGTTTCATCTCCATCATTTGCATACATATTTATGAGCTTCATTGTCATATATTATTATTTATGTCTATGCATGAGTTAAGGGGGAGCTTCCTTGAAGCTTTACTTTAATCCATGCATAAATAACCTCATGAGTTTTGTCATCATCAAAAAGGGGGAGATTGTTGGCCCAAAGGCCTATCACCCTAGTTTTGATGATGATCAACTCATGAAGTTATATTTACTAATGATCTTGTGTTTATTTAGTGACAGATTCATTATCAAGATTTTAGTAGGTGCATAGCTCAACAAAGGACAAAATATCAAGATTTGGAGCTAACACGGTGTGATCCAAGGAGCTTTTGGATCAAGCTTGGACCAAGTCAAGAAGATGAGAAGCCTTCAAGTGAAGACTTCAAGAAGATGAAGACTTGTGTCTAGGTATAAGATTTTGTTTTTGTTTTAGTTAAAAATGTAAAGGATAGATAGTTGGTGGATTGCTCAAGTACATATCACACACACACTCTTGATTTTATTGTCTTTTCATAAAAGATTTTTTAGTTTAGAAAAGATTTTTCTTTGTGACAAAATACTATTTGGTTTTTGGTGTTTCTCATATACTTATCCTTTAACCAAAACCAAGTTTAGAGCTTTATGACAAAAACATAGATATTTCATTATGATTGTGTAGTGGATCATATCCATACACACTATGCCTTAAAAGTATATCTTGTTTTCGTATTTGATGAAGATTTGGAAAATATGTTTTGGAAAATATTGTTTTAGAAAAATACAGTTTTTATCATGGGCCAAATATTTCCAAGTTATAAAAATAGTCCAATCTTTTATAACATGACTTGATTTTGTGCAAGCATGTTTGTATATCAAAGTATATTGGTAAAACTATTTTTGTAGATTTTTATGTATTTTATGTGATTTTATTTAAGCCAAAAAGATAAACTTTTTATCCAAGAAAAACTGTTTCAGGCTTCAGCCAAGTCGACTAGTCGACCTAACTAGTCGACTATACCTGAAGTCGGTCGACCGGGCCGGTCGACCGACGTGCACAAACGTGCACGCCTGTGTGTACTGGTGGTCGGTCGACCGTTCCGGTTGACCGCTCCAGAGAGGCGGGGATGTAGAGCAAGTGTGCTCGAACCTCGAAACATACCCTTGTGTTTGCGATTGCTATTCTCTCTCTCTCTCTCTCTCTCTCTCTCTCTTTGTCTCTTGTTATATCTTGCATGTTATTTATTGTGTTCATCTTTATATGCATGATATATTCCTTGTGCTCATATTGATATACTTGCGTGGGATTGTTGACTAACACTTGTATTCAACCAAGAGAGCCAACGCGGCACCTCAACCCATTCAAGGGGAATCTAGAGGAGTTTGTCCAGAGCCCTTCACGGGAAATTCGGCAACACTCTTTGGTTATACGTGGTGTTTAGTGTAAAAGATTTAATTAGGTCATAATTGTTTTTAGCTTCCGCATTATTTGCATCATTCATCATTAAGTGACCATTAGATTAGCCATCACCTATTCACCCCCCCTCTAGGTGATTTACAGTCAAATGAAGAGGCTGCCCTGGCGGCCTGCTGCTGCCGTGGCTGCCGGTTCTGCTGCAGACGGCTCCGAGGAGGAGAGCTGCCATGGCTCGGCCAGGATTCCAAGGCCAAGGGAGAGGGCAGCCAACATGAGCTATGGTGAGTGCCGTGCGTGGGATAAAACCAGGCAAGGGGCGTTGCCATGGCTGCTGCCGATGGCTGGGCGCGCCAAGGGAAGGAGATGGGGGCCTGGTTGACTCAGCTGTGCTCGTTATGGGCAGCAGCCAGCGGAGAAAAATGAGGGTTCAGCTGCTGTTGGATCGGCCGCAGGAGGAGGGGACGGCTGTGCCCTGGTGGGATCTCCAGCCATGGGAGAGGAGGAGGCCGACCTGGCCTTGCTGGTGGCGCCTGGTGATGGCTGGCGAAGCCAGCAGAGGGCAGCAAGGGCTGCTGGGAGAGAGAGAGAGCAGAGGAGGGGAGGATTAGATTAGATAAGAGTTGTTAGGATGAGATTCAGGATTTAAGGGAGTAGTTAGGATTGGGATTTGATTTGGATTTGGTTGTTAGGATTTGGGATGAGGTTGGGATTTAGATCAAATAGTTAAGATTTGTATCAGATAGGAGATTATTTAGGGATTATATAGGGGTGGTTATGATGGGTTCTGGATTTGTGGGTATAATAGGTATAGGCAATGGGCTTTGGGTTGGATCCAAATAGGTAAATGGGTAATAGGTTTCGGGTTGTGGGTTTGGGTAGAAAATAGATATAGGTTCTCAATAGATAATAGGTTCGAGGATATGGCTAATAGGTAGGATTATGAATCAATGAAAGAGGAACTAAAATAATAACATATATCTATAATAACAATAACACTAATAATAATAATAAAATTAAGTACAGTAAAAATAAATACAAAACATAGAAATACGGTATTATTCACTTAGGGATATTACAAAGATATTATTCAATCAAAAGCTTATTTGAATTGTTATTTTCATATGAAAGATATTGGTTTCTTGATATATTTTCTAGGGATAGAGATTGCTCGCTCTTCGAAAAGTCTTTCTTTATCATAAGAAAACACCTTACTTTTTTTTGAAAGAAACAAGTTCATTAGATCTAAGCTTATTGATATTCCTATGGATCCTAATATTCATTTTGATCAAAATCTAAGATAGTTGCTTGCTAATCCTGAAAAATACAAATGATTGATTGGTACACTAATTTACTTAATCGTTACTCGACCTGATGTTACATTTATTGTGAGTGTGTTAAGTCAACATAAGCAGAGTCCGCATTAGCTTCCTTGGGCTGCTGCTTGTCGTATCTTGCAGTATCTTAAAGGGACTCTAAGTAAAGGGGTGTATTATCATCATTTCTCTCATTTGGATATTGTAGGATATTCTGATGCTGATTGGGCTGGTGATCCTATTGATCTTCATTCTACCACTGGTTATTGCACTTTTGTTGGAAGCAATTTGGTAACATGACGATGTAAAAAATAAAATATTGTTGCTTGATCCAGTGTTAAGGCTGAGAGTCAAGACTCATACATCTTGTGAATTAATGTGGATTCAATCTCTTCTTACTGAAATGAGCGTGATCTACAACAAGCATACCGATGAATTGTGACAATCAAGTGGCTATGTATATTGCTAGTAATCTTATTTTTTATGAGCAAACGAAACATATTGAAATTGACTGCTACTTTATCAAAGACATGGTGATGACACATCAGATAGTCACTTCATTCGTCACATCGAGTTGTCAACTTGGAGATATCTTTACTAAATCTTTATCTAAAAAGAGTTTTTTATTTTCGTATAGCAAGTTGTGCATGATTCCATCTATGCTCTAATTTGAGGAAAAATATTAGAGCAGAAATATAATTCTTTGTTATTGTAGAAATATGGTTTTTCTTTTTCTTATTTTGGATTCTTCTACTCTGGGTAGGACATTATGTATTCTCTTAGTTCTATTAGGACATGTATATTTTCACTATAAATAAACGATTACACCCTAATTGAGGGTAAACGATCTTTTCTTCATCTTCTTCACCTCAATAGTTAAAATTTATTTTTCTTCTTTCTCTTTTTGTTTTAGAGTTTGGGGCTCTCATTAAAAGCTCCTTAATAAAATTATCAATTACTTTTCTCTTCCTCAAAATTAAGGTTTCTAACTTTGAAGATGACTCATTGAGTCAAGGCAATTAAGCCTGAGAGAGCCCTTCAATTCTGCTCAGGAAGTGCCAAAAGCTATAAGTTGTGAATGAGCACCGCTACCTATATATCCACATGCTTGACGAATATGTGTGCAAGTTGCAAGAGATCTATAGGGTTATAACTAATTAAGAAGGCTAAAATATGAGATAAACAAATTCCAACAAACAAAATCTCAACCCATGCAGCTTTAATGCCATGTTTATTTAGGTTGTGTTTGGTTAGAAGAAAATGAGAGAAAAGATTCGGAAAAAGAAAAAGAAGAAAAGAAAAGAAAAGAAAAAGGAAAAGAAAGAAACAAAAAGAAATCTATTTTTCTAGTTTGATATTAAAGAAAGAGAAAGAGAAAAGTAAACAAAATAAATACAAAAAATTATTTATAGAGTTGCAAAGTTTAAATGTGTCCAATCAGTAGTTATAGGCAATGCTCCTTTTTATGCATTTTCTCCCAATTTCACTTTGTTGTATGTTGGAGGACAGAAAAGTGATGAGAATATTATGCTTGATATTTTCATTCATTTTCTTCCCCTTTCTTCTCCCTCTTCGTTTCCGTCACAGCTAAAAAATAAAATTGATTTTCCTCCCAATTTTATTTTGCTTTCCCTCATTTTCTTTCAAATTAAACACAACCTTAGTGTAGAAAAACAAAAGCAAGGTCATGGCGGTAACATTAAATTAGTCTCTTGCAACAGGCATTAACAAGATTGTGAATCCTGTTGCATCTGTCTTGAATCCTACTTATATTAACAAAGACTGTATTATGTTGAATCTTGCTACTCCTACATGTTTATACATAAGTTTTGATGATGACAATCTTATGGGTACATACATATTCTTGTGTATGTATGTATATTTTGTGCTCACATATGTCTTACAGATCAATAGAAAAAAATCTTGATGGAGACATAGCACATACATAATGATTAAGGAGTACAAGATATCACAAAGCTTTGTTATATTTTTTGTAATTTTGTCTAGATTTTTAGAATATTATCAAAAGCCTTGAATACAATATTTTTACACATCCCTACTCGACTAGCTATTTTCCTAGTCGACTAAGTCAATCCAATATTCTTCAAAATTTTAACTTACATTAACCTAGTCGACTAACCCCTAAACCCTAGTCGACTAATAGACTTTAATAGAGAACAAAACTGATGACAGTCTAGGTTGTGAGTCAACTAACATATGACTGATACACTAACCTAGTCGACTACGGGACTATTTGTTTGGACATAAAAGCTGTAAAAAACTGTAATTCGCAAATGATTTATAACCCAATTACATCTAACGTATTTGTTTGGACCGTAAATCGTAAAAGACTTACGCAACTCAACTACCACTCACTTGCAACCCAATTATCACTCACTTTCAACTCACTTACAGTTAATTTTGTGGCAATGTATATTTGTGTTATTTTTTATATTAATATTAATTTTTTTAATATTTAGTATTTTTAGTATTTATTTGCATTATTTAAAATTTTAAATCACCAAATAGTTAATTTTGTGGTGAACTTTTTCATTTACGACTTACACATTACGACAACCAAACACCGTAAAACATAATACGTTTCCGCACTTACAACTTTACGTTACCAAACAAACACTGTAAAATTTACATGCATGTAACTCATTTACAACTGTAAAAAAGTTCACTAATTACGACTTACGAATTACGACAACCAAACAAACCTTACCCCATTGACCTAGTCGATTATTCCATATTTATAAAGACTTAAAATTAGTTTCTGTATCACTTGTAGCTGACTACCCTCACTGGATAGTCGACTATAATTGATTTACAGAGACATGAATTCATTTATGTATCACCTATAGTCAACTACTCTCTTTATCTAGTCGACTAATAGAGGCAAAATATGAAACCTAGTTAACTAATTTCTGTCCCTATTCAACTATACAGTCAGTTTCTGATAAGTTTTTGATTTTTTGGTGCTTTTCTACACTTTTTCTATTCAAATTCAAATCTAATAACTACCCTAACTACATATAATTTTCTATTAGATAGGGATTGATTGAATTGAATAAGACACAACTTTTCATAGAAAATTTTTGTCAAAAACTCTGAACAAAATTTTGTTATTCAGAAAATTTCTCTTTGATTCTTTCTTCACCCAAGTTCCATTCCTTGTGAAGAAAATCTGAGAGTCCACTATAAGATCCTTGTGCTCTAATTTCTACACAAAAATCAAGGCTTATAGGATAATTGTACTTACTGTAAAGAAGGTGTCTTCTCAGTGTAGAGAAGATGTGTACAGATTTGGTGAAGGAGTTTGTCAAGTGGTGTACTGTTGTTGATTTTGAGGATTTTCAAAATCAGGTTAAGGAAAGTCTTAAGTGGGTGCTTAGGAAATGGATGTAGGTCAAGAGAACCGAAGTAGGATAAAATTCCTTGTGTTTGCGTATACTTTTCTGTGTTTGAATCTGTGTATATTCATTTATATTGCAAGTTATTTACATTTCTTGTTCAGAATTTTTAAAACACTATTCACCCCCTCTAATATTTGTGTTTCAATAGTTTAGATCCTATATTTGGTATCAGATCAAGGAACAAAGATAGCAACTAATTTTTCTTCAACTAAATTCATAGAAGGACATTCTACACAACGACCACCACTATTCGATTGATCAAATTACAACTATTAAAAGTGTAGAATGAAGATCTACTTACAATCAATCAACTACGAACTTTGGAACATCGTAGAAGCGGCATACGAGAAGCCACGTACAAACTATGATCAATGGTCCGAGTAACAAAAGAAAGCAGTCAATCTTGATGCAAAAGCAATGAATGCTCTCTTTTGTGCCTTGAGCAAAGAAGAATTTAATCATGTGTTAAAGGTAACATCAGCACATCAAATATGGCACACATTACAGGTAACTCATGAAGGTACAAATAAAGTTAAGGAATCTAAAATTTCTATTCTTGTACACATGTTTGAACTATTCAAGATGAATGAAAATGAAACAATCTCCGAGATGATCACAAGATTCACTAGCATCATAAACTTCTTCGTTGCACTTGGCAAATTTTTTACTCAAGTGAAAATGGTAAGAAAGGTACTTCTGCACTTACATCAGAATGAAAAAAGAAGACCACTACTATAGAAGAAGCAAATGATCTTTCTACACTTACATTGGAGAGTCTAATGGAAACTTAATGGTATATGAAGTACAAGTTCAAGAAAGAAAGAAGGATGAACAACCATAACAAAAGAAAAAAGTTCTTGCCTTTAAAGCGTCATCGGATTCAGAAAATTCAGATGACGAAGAAGAAGACATGACCATGATAACAAGAAAATTCAGAAATTTTTTAAAGAAAAGTAAGTTTAATGATACTAATGAAGTTCCTTTATGTTTTAAATGTAACAAATTAGGACATATGAAGAAAGATTGTCCCTTATTTAAACCAAAAGTCAACTTCAACAACTTTGACAAATTTAATAAGTTCAAAAAGAAGAAGAAAAATTTTCAAGCAAAATGAGATGATAGTGACTCATCTTCCTCCGGTGAAGAAGAAGAAGTCACCGAATAAGCTAATATATGTTTCATGACACAAAATGAAGAGGTACAAGAATTTTTTAATTATGATGAGTATTAGATGCTTTTAATGAATTATTTCTGGAATTCAAAAATGAGAGATTGAAAAATAAGATTTTGACAAAAGAAAAAGAAAAAGTAATTGAAGAATTTTTGAATCTTATATCAAAAACATCTTCTTTGAATTCTCGTATATCTGATTTAGAAAAAGTTATTACATCTTTAAAAGGAAAATAGGAAGAACTTTTGAAGAATGTTTCAAAATTTAACAAAGGTAAAGAAATTTTAAACAATTTGTTATCTTCTAAAAAATTTCTAATAATCATTTTGGTATTGGTTTTTTAAATGAAAAATAAAATTATTTTAATACTGGTTCTTCTAAAGAAAAATCTTATCATGTATATAATGAGAAAATCATAATTCATATTATTCACATGTTAAAAAAAATCTTCAAAGTTCTTATGGTAGACCCAAGTCTAAATTTATATGGGTTCCCAAAGAATTTAGTTTATGTTAACAAATGGATACATAAACACTTTGTAATTCCTAAAGGCTAATCATATATTGATTCGTACATAAACAATATTTGTAATTCTATCAGTTATGTTTATGTTAACAAATGGAAACCAAATTCCAAATGGATTTGTGTTTCTAAAGGCTAATCTTTTCGTAGCCTATTAATAAATGGGTACCAAGCAAATTGTTATTTCTTGAAGGTATCCCAAAAGAAAAGATAGATACTTGATAGTGGTTGTTCCAAACACATGGCTGGATGTACATCAATACTTTCTTGTTAGAATTTTGCCTTGTTTTTCGAGAAGAGGTGATAGTCCAAGAAAATCCAATTGAGTTGGAGAAGACGATGGCTTGAAGCAAAAGAAACAAATTAAGATGAACCAGTTTTCTTTTCAGGCAATTACGAGTTTCTTTTTCAGGAGGAGTATGAATAGGATTTAATTCCTATTCAATGAAGGTTTTTTTTCAAAGATTAAAGGGTATAGAATCCTTCTAGATCAAGGAGATCAATTTCTTAAAGGATTGATCAAGATTCTTCAACCATCCAAAGGCCAAGATTATCTCATATCCAAATAGAAGTTGTATTGTAAAACCTATATATAAAAGTTGCAACCAAGCATTGAAATTATCTCAACCAAAAAAGTCTCAAAGAGTTTGTACAATAGAGAATCTCAAGCAAAGAAGACAATAGGAAGCCAAGACAGAGAGGAGCAAGTTAAAGGTGCATAGAGAGAAAGTAATACTCTTGAAATCTAGGGCTAGATTCAAGTGGAAGGTGAATACTCTTATTGCATCAAGAGAAAGGTTAGATCTCTTTCTACCAAGTCTACTAATAAATCTCTCTCAAGTACTCTCCCCGTGGACGTAGGCCACGTTTGGACGGAACCATGTTAAATTCTTGTGTTCTTTCTTTATTACTCTTTTGTTTAGGTATTACTAGTTTGCTTTACATCAAGCTTTCCTTTTGCAAGTACTGTTCATATTGCCAAGTTCCGCTAACGTCGATCCTGAGAGTCGCAACAATTGGTATCAGAGTTAAAAGTTGACGAAAGGCAATATGTCAAAGATAGAAAGTTCTATGACAAAGTTCGAGGTCGAGAAGTTCAAAGGCAAAGGAAACTTTAACTTATGGCAAAACAGGGTGAAGGCGTTGCTGGTGCAACAAGGTCTTCACAAGACCTTGCAGGGTAAGTCAGCAAAGCCTGCAGATACGTCAAATGAGAATTGGGAGGAGATAGATCTAAGAGACAATCACGATCCAACTATGTCTCATAGACGAGGTTATGTACAACGTGATGGATAAAGAAACGGCTACGGGATTGTGGTCAAGATTAGAAATGTTGTATATAACAAAAAGCCTCTCCAACAAACTGTATCTCTAGAAACAACTATATGGGCTACGCATGAAGGAAGGGACATCAGTGTTGGAGCATCTAAACTTCTTCAACAAGGCCATTAACGAGCTTCTAGCTGTTGATGTCAAGATCGACGAGGAGGACAAGGCGTTGATAGTTTTCAATTTTCTTCCAGAGTCATATAATCATATCATTACCACCATACTCTACAGTAAGGAAACTCTCATCTTGGAGGAGGTAACGTCAACTCTCTTTTCTAATGAGATTAAGAAAAGTCCAAATCAAGAGGAGCAGACAGAATCGGGTTTGGTGGTCACGGGATGGAAAGGAAGAGGAGAAGGAAGAAAAGGTCCAAGCTCATCAAAGGCGTGTCACTTTTATCACAGGGAAGGTCATTGGAAGAATGACTACAAGTATCGGCAAGAGTGATTGAAGAAGAAGCGGTAACCTACGGAGGCAGACGTAGAAAGCGGTGTAGAGGACACTGAAATAGTAATGACTTCTTACGAAGACAATACTTCTCAAGGTAAAAGTTGGATATTTGATTTAAGTAGTACGGTTCATGTATGTTCCTAGAAAGAGTTGTTCAATAGCTTCTTAGTTACAAAAGAGGAAGGGATTGTAAAGATGGTAGATGGCTCGGCTTACGAGGTCATCGACACTGGGACAGTCAAGGTTATAGGAAGAGATGGACAATGCGTGCTCTGGAGGTGATCCGATATATCCCGGAGGCACGGTATAATCTAATATCCTTAAGGGTGCTCGACAAAGAAAGATGCCAGATCCAATGCAATAAGGCGTCATCACAATCAGCCAAGGAGATAGAATAATTCTGCAAGGAGAGAAGTGTGGCGGGTTATACAAACTGAAAGAAGAAAGTTCAGTTCAAGGTAGAATTTCAAGGATAAGCTTGGAAGGGAGTTCATCGCGAGGTGGAGCTTCAACGAAGACTGCAATGGGACATGAGTCGGGTCAAAGTGTTGCAATAAAGAGAAAAGGTGCACTCGGGCAAGGCCTGACATGGTCCAAGCCATGGCGGTAAATCAGCCAAAGGCCCTGGGGAGAGGGGGCAAGAGTTAAAGGCTTCACGGTACAGTTACAACCAAGAAAAGAATCAAGATATTAATCCGAAATCTCAAGTTGTTTTGCTAAAGGCTTGAAAAAAAGTCAAGGTGGAGATTGTTAGGATTTTGTCTTATTTTTCAAGAAGAGATGATGGTCCAAGAAAATCTAATTGAGTTGGAGAAGACGATGGCTTGAAGCAGAAGAAACCAATTAAGATGAAGCAGTTTCCTTTTCAGGCGATTGCGAGTTTCCTTTTCAGGAGGAGTATGAATAGGATTTAATTCCTATACAATGAAGGTTTGTTTCTAAAGATTAAAGGGTCTAGAATCTTTTTAGATTAAGGAGATCAATTCCTAAAAAGATTGATCAAGATTCTTCAACCATCCAAAGGATAAGACATCTCATAGTCCAAATAGAAGTTGTATTGTAAAATCCTATAAATAAAGGTTGTAACCAAGCATTATAATTGTCTCAACTAAACAACTCTCAAGGAATTTCTACAATAGAGAATCTCAAACAAAGGAGACCATAGGAAGCTAATAAAGAGAGGAGCAAGTTAAAGGTGCATAGAAAGAAGGTAATACTCTTGTAATTTAAGGCTAGATTCAAGTGAAAGGTGAATACTCTTGTTGCATCAAGTGGAAGGTTAGATCTCTTTGTACCAAGTCTATTAATAAAACTCTCTCAAGTTCTCTCCCCGTGGACATAGGCGAAGTTTGGGTCGAACCACGTTAAATCCATGTGTTCTTTCTTTATTACTCTTTTGCCTATGTATTGCTAGTTTGCTTTACATCAAGCTTTTCTTTTGCAAGTACTGTTCATATTACTAAGTTTCGCTAACGTCGATCCATGGAGTCGCAACAAATGATATTAGAGCTAAAAGTTGATGAAGGGCAATATGTCGAAGATAGGAAATTCTACGACAAAGTTCGAGGTCGAGAAGTTCAATAGTAAAGGAAATTTTGGCTTATGGCAAAAGAGGGTGAAGGCGGTGCTGGTGCAACAAGGTCTTCACAAGACCTTGCAAGGTAAGTCAGCAAAACCTGCAGGTACGTCAAATGAGGATTAGGAGGATATGGATCTAAAAAAGGCAAGCACGATCCAACAATGTCTCGTAGACGAGGTTATGTACAACGTGATGGATGAAGAAACGGCTACGGGATTGTGGTCAAGGTTAAAAGTGTTGCATATGATGAAAAGCCTTTCCAGCAAGCTGTATCTCAATAAACAACTATATGGGCTATGCATGAAGGAAGGGAAAGCAGTGTTGGAGCATCTAAATTTCTTCAACAAGGTCATTAGCGAGCTTCTAGATGTTGATGTCAAGATTGACAAGGAGGACAAGGCTTTGATGCTTCTCAGTTCTCTTCCAGAATCATATGATCATATCATCACTACAATGCTCTACGGTAAGAAAACTCTCATCTTGGAGGAGGTCACGTCAACTCTCTTATCTAATAAGATTAGAAAAAGGCCAAATCAAGAGGAGCAGATAGGATAAGGTTTGGTAGTCACGGGAAGGAAAGGAAGAAGAGAAGCAATAAAAGGTCCAAGATCATCAAAGGCATGTCACTTTTATCACAGGGAAGATCATTGGCAGAATGACTGCAAGCATTGGCAAAAGTGGTTGAAGAAGAAGGGGCAAGTTACGGAGGCAGACGTAGCTAGCAGTCTAGAGGACACTGAAATATTAATGGCTTCTCACGAAGACAACATTTCTCAAGGTAAAAGTTGGATTTTTTATTCAGGTGGTACGGTTTATGTATGTTCTCAGAAAGAGCTGTTCAATAACTCCTTAGTTGCAAAGGAGGAAGCAATTGTCAAGATGCAGCTTATGAGATCATCGGCACTAGGACAGTCAAGGTTATAGGAAGAGATGGGATAATGCATGCTCTGGAGGTAGTCCAGTATATCCCAGAGGTACGGTATAATCTAATATCCTTAAGGGTGCTCGACGAAGAAGGATGCCAGATCCAATGCAACAAGGCATCATCACAATCAGCCAAGGAGACAGGGTATTCCTGCAAGGAGAGAAGTGTAGAGGGTTATACAAGTTAAAGGAAGGAAGCTCAAATCGAGGTAGAGTTTCAAGGATAATTTTGGAAGGGAGTTCATCGCGAGGTAGAGCTTCAAGGAAGACTGCAACGGGACGTGAACCGGGTCAAAGTGTTGCAAGAAAGAGAAAGGGTGCACTCAGGTAAGACCTGAGATGGCCCAAGGCATGGCGGTAAATCAGTCAAAGACCCTAGGGAAAGGGGGCAAGAATTAAAGGCTTCACGGCATGATTACATCTAAGGAAAAAATTAAGGTATTAATCTGAAATCTCAAGTTATTTTGCTAAAGGCTTGAAAAAAAAGCCAAGGTGGAGATTGTTAGGATTTTTCCTTATTTTTCAAGAAGAGATGATGGTTCAAGAAAATCTAATTGAGTTGGAGAAGACGATGGCTTGAAGCCGAAGAAGCCAATTAAGATGAAGCAGCTTCTTTTTCAGGCGATTGCCAGTTTCCTTTTCGGGAGGAGTATGAATAGGATTTAATTCCTATTTAATGAAGGTTTGTTTCCAAAGATTATAGGGTTTAGAATCTTTCTAGATCAAGAATATAAATTCCTAAAAGGATTGATCAAGATTCTTCAACCATCCAAAGGCCAAAATCATCTCATAGTCCAAATAGGAGTTGTATTATAAAATCCTATAAATAAAAGTTATAACAAGCATTATAATTGTCTCAACCAAACAAATCTCAAAAAGTTTCTGCAACAGAGAATCTCAAGCACAGGAGACCAGAAAAAGCCAGGAAAGAGAGGAGCAAGTTGAATGTGCATAGAGAGAAAGTAATACTCTTGTAATTTAGGGCTAGATTCAAGTGAAACGTGAAGGCTCTTGTTACATCTAGAGGAAGATTAGATCTCTTTGTACCAAGTCTATTAATAAAACTCTCTCAAGCTCTCTCCCTGTGGACGTAGGCCAAGTCTGGACTGAATCACGTTAAATCCTTGTGTTCTTTCTTTATTATTCTTTTGTCTAGGTATTACTAGTTTGCTTTATATCAAACTTTTCTTTTGCGAGTACTGTTCATATTACCAAGTTTCGCTAATGTCGATCCTGGGAGTCACAATCCGTACAAAACAAAAATAGAGGAACAGTGACATTCAGAGACAATAACAAAGGCAAAGTTATTGGTATCAGCATGTTTGATAATCTTGATAAACCCCCTCTTTGAAAATATACTTTTGGTAAGTGATTTGAAACACAACTTTTTGAGTATTAGTCAATTATGTGATAAGAATTATAAAATTATTTTTGAAAAAATGCTTGTCTTATTATTTATAATGAAAATATGATTAATATTATATTCAAAAGTATTCAAAAAAGATAATATTTATGAATTATTCATAAATTTTCTTCCATCTTCAAATTTATGTTTAGTTGCTACTAGCAATGATTCTTGGCTTTGGCATAAATGATTTGGCCATTTAAATATGAAAACTATTTCAAAAATTTTGAAATTTGATTTTGTAAAAGAACTTCCAAAATTAGATTTCAAAAAGGATCAATTATGCAAGGCATGTCAATTCGGTAAACAAATTAAATCTTCTTTTAAATAAAAAGATATAGTTTCAACTATTAGACTATTAGAACTTCTTCACATGGATTTATTTGGTCCTACTAGGATCCCATCTTTGAATAAAAGTAGATATATATTTGTTATCGTAGATGATTATTCTCGATTTACATGGGTTATATTTTTGAAAAATAAAAATGATGCTTTTGATGAATTTGTAAGTTTTTGTAAGAAAATTCAAAATCAAAAGTCTCTAACTATTGTCACTATAAGAAGTGATCAGGGAAGAGAATATGAGAATGAATCTTTTACAAATTACTGTAACCAGTTTGGAATTACACAGAACTTCGCGTTTTGATCAGCATGATTTTATACCATTTTTATACTCCTAATTATCTATTATTTGTATAAAAATAATGCTACTCGGGTATATTTGATTATATTTTGCAGGGAATAGGTAAAAGAAAAAAAAAGAGGAATCTGGATACTTTCAGCAATTAAATGCCGCAATTTGTAAAAGATTGGAGGATGCTTTTCGAGCATGTTGCGATATTTTGACCATAACTTTGGCTACAGGATCTCAAAAATGGTCATCCAAGTGTCTACGGAAAGAGAATTCAAAGATCTACAACTTTCATGTTGATAGTTTTTGCTGATTCCAACATTTGACTGCCTGTATTTGTCATTTAAAAAATCAGCCTGAGTCAAAACTGAATTAATTTGTAATATGTAATTGTTAAGGGGCTGTTTTGTAAATATTTCTTATTATATAAGGAATAGAGAGGGATGCTGTATAAGGGGCGGTCATCTAGCTTTTAGTGTTTTAGTTTTTTTTAGGGTTTTAATTATTAGGAGGATTTTTTTTCTTTTGGCATCGTGTTATGGCCGCATGCTCTCTTTTGCCGACTTCTTCATATTAAAATATTTTTTTTCAACCTTTTGTTTCATCATTATTAAGGTGGCTGTACACAACAGGAGCAAAGCCTGCAAGTGCATGCAGGGTAAGTTTATTTGGATTTTGATTTTTTTTGTTTTTGTTTTGGTTTTTATTAATTGCAACTTTGTGTATTCAATTTTAGTTAACGATTAATTGCAATTTGTTAGATTATTTATTAACGTGTAACGTGTACCTATTATATAGAATATTTTTGTACTTGAAATTTTAGCATGAGTTGCTAAACGTTTTGAAAGTACTTAGGGGAGATGAACCTAGACTTAATTCTTGTGGACCGAGTCATTCTCCTATTTATGACTGTATGCACACCAGTTGACCTACTACTTTTAGGAAATTAATTTATAGAATAATTGGATTTTTGACAGGCTATGTATCGGGGGTTAATGGTTCATGCTTAGAGCTTTATTGACTTTATATTATTTGTTTAATTTAGTGAATTTATCTTTGATGGACTATATAACTGGATAATAGCTTGTGCTTAAATCTAATGTTCAGAATTAATGTGCCTCTTAGACATAGAGATTTGGTGTGTATTACAAACTGATATGGAGACCAAATTGACCGCTTGATGCTAGTTTAGGGGATTCAATCCTAGGTGCTTGACTTTTCTTTTATTATAATTAGTTCAAATAACCCACAAACCCACAAAATTTTTGATCAATTCGTCTAGAAGTGCTGAAACCAAAAGAACCACCTGTCCCTGTGGACCGACCCTCAAGTGCTACATCGAACGACCGTGCACTTGCGGTTATTTAAAACGAGGAGACAGAATCTCCCCATCAAGTTTTTGGCGCCGTTGCCGGGGACACGATGTTCTATCTTTAGTTTTGACACCTATACCGGATTGTTAAAAAAAAAATCAAAAATTCAAAAATTCAAACAAATAAAAAAATAAAAAAACAAATTAAAAAAAAAATCCTTTCCCCATGGCCTATCCAAATTCATTTGGTTACGATACATTTTATAGGCCAGACCCTCCTTTCCATCCACCAACCTCTCTTCCTGACTTTAATGAATACATCCATCCTACGAACTACTCAATTTCTTCATACCATCAAATGAGTTGCCATCACTGTCAAGATCCAAATCATCCTTCAGAACAGTGTCCTTCGATAGGGTATTCGTTGGGACCAGGTCAAAATCAATTCCACACATTTCAAGGACCTACGAGCGAGCCTTATCCATCAAACTTCAATTCAGAGGGTTGAAATTTCCTCAATTTTCATGGGACCAATCATATCAAAATTCTCAACCTAATTGGTCCTACATTGAACCACCACCTCCGTCTTGGGGATTTAACAATGAGCATGAAGAAAGCACATTAGAGAAGAGTTTTAAAGCCATGCAGCAGACTATAGTCGAAACCAATCAGCAGTTAATCGAGGCATGTGCTCACATGGATAAGATAATGACTCATCTCAATCAACCTATTTCAACCACAAGTCCAGATCAAGTTCAAGAGTTCCATCAACTTTCGCAAATTGAGTTCAATGACAATCAGGTGGACAAACAACCAACACTAGAGGAAGCTTTTGAAACTTTCATGCAAACTTCAAAGCAAGTGCTCTATGACACTACAGACTGCTTAAACAGGCCAGCAAATGAGTTGATTAGTGAGCAAGAGAAGGATCCCTTTTCTAGTCAATTAGTTCATGAGCCAAAACCGACTCGACCCATGTTCATTCAAGAGCACATCAACTTTCATAAAATGAATAAAGGCCAAACTGTTAGACCCGAAGAGCAAATCGTTAGCCATAGTGACATGTCTAATCATTCCATCGAGATGCCCTTCGAGTCACCATTATTTCATCTTAATCAATTTTAAGAGCTTGAACATGAGAAGCCTGTTGAGGAAGTTGTGAAGGTCCATGAGGTGTACAAATGTGATAATGATCCTCAGTGTCTGGATGAAGTGATTAGAAATTATTTGGCTATACATACAACTCATGTGGAGCCAGTTGAATCTTATTGTGAAGAGGAATGTGACAATGATGAATTTTTACTTCAAAAGAAATTTGAGGATGAATTTTTTAAGTTCTGTGAAAAGACAAGTGTTGGGGAGCGGAAATTGCATTCACTCATATGGAGAAAATGGAGCACACTGATCAAAATTGTGAGGATGCCTATATGGATAATGAGCCTTTGTTTCTTGATGAGCTTTTTATTGAAGAGTGTGATCACAATGAGGAGAAAACATGTATTGAGGATCTTGAGTTTAGAGTTCCCTTTCACTTTCGATGAGCCAACCAATGATCATACTTTTCAAAACTTGATTTTTAATCAAAGCTCTGAAAACCTATTTGAAGACGAACTCATATATTTGGATGAACCGGTTAGCGATGCTTTGGTTAGTTACACACCTCCAAAGAAAATTGTTGATCTAAATTTTGAGGTGATGTTTGAGGATGAGCTTAAATTCATAAGCAATCATATTGCGGGCACTCTATTTATGTTGTGTAAAAATGATGAATTTGTGAGGAGGTATGGGAAGAAGAGAAAGAGGAGATGGAGGAAAGTAATGAACAAGCTGGAGAGGATGAAATTAAAGATGACAAAAAGATTAACCTCTCCACTTTGTCCATTAAAGAGAACCCATTGGAATGATGGGAAGCGAGCTCGAGGGAATAGACCTAGAAAGATTTAGGTGTGGGGGAGTTGTGAAATTGTATATATGTAAATATTTGTTTTATTTTATTTTTTTCTTCTTTTAATTGTTGAGGCTTTTTATTTCTCTTTTAGTTAGTTGTGTCAGTTTTAGTGAGTCTTTTATTTCTCTTTCTCTAACTTATGTACCAAGTTTATTACAAGTGATACAGGATAAGTAAGGAGGCATCCACCACAAACAGGGAGCATTTTTGTTGTTTTGGCAGCTGAGTTCTCTAGTGCACTGTGAGTATGTCTAATCTAGCATACTGTTAATATTTCTATATCTTGTATGCTTGGATTGCATGGTCATCATGATTGTGTGCATGTTTTGAATGTGTAAATTACATGCTACATTATTTTTATCTCTGTATTCACTTGTGTGTTTGAGGACATGACACAGTTTAGGTGCGGGGGGGAGATTCACATTTTTTCCCCTTTTAGGAGTCTTTTTTTTTATTTATTTTGTTTTGCTTTTAGATTTTTTTTTCCTTTCTTTATCTTTATTTTCTTTTAGGAGTCTTAAAAAAATGAAAAAAAAAAAAGAAAAAAAAGTTGAAAATTTTCTACAAATGATTAGCTAGTATGTGAGTGATTTAGTATCCATGAGTGGATTTTAAAGGTAAGATCAAGATGAAGAGTTATAAAGTCTTAAAATAAAGATTAGAATCTAAAACGGACAAACCATTTAAACTTAGTCTAAGTGATTATGTACCCAATAGCACTTACATTATTAGTTCAAAGGTTTGGGATATTGATTGCAACTAAAAAAGAAAAAAAAGAAAAAAGATTTATTATATAGTAAAATAGATATTAATAAGTCTTGTCTTGTGGCCTCAGTTGCTTGAGTAATTAAGTCCGTAGGCGTGTCTTTACACTTATTGCCCTAAGACTATCTGGTTTGGGAGCATTGGCCCAAAGCTCGCTATATGGGTAGTTGAGAAAGCCTAATAGGACAAGACACTATAAAAATATAATAATTTTGCTTATCAATTAGTTAGGTACCTTGGCCTCAGGAAGCCTCGGTATCTACGCGAAAGATAGTTAAAAAATTCTAAAAAAAAAAGAAAAAGAAGAAAAAATTTGTTATCACAAAAAAATTGAAAGTTGCAATTAAATATTCCCAACTTAAGAACTACATCACGATCACGGGGTACATAGGATCTGAAACTTAGGACATGTGGTGTAAAGTTTTGAATTTGAGACTTTATTTTATAGCCAATATGATTTTTTGAATCGAGGTTTTACTTGAAAATGAAACTCATGGAAATTGATGATCTTGCTAGCTAGTTAACTAAAAAAAAAAATTTTGATTTGTTTTCCTTTTCTTGATTTTCGGTTATCCTTATTTTACTTTTATTTATTTCTTAATCTCTAACTTTCTTGGATTTTGTGGGTGTAATCTACTGAAAACCCTCACGAGACAAAACTCGTCCTCTAGGGGTGACCTAGGGGTTTAACGGCTTGTTACACATGCTAAGTGCAATAGTGATTCCTACGAAAGTGAGTTAGGATAGTTTAGTTTTTCTTTTTCCTTTTATTAATTTTGCTCGAGGACTTGCAAAAGATAGGTGTGAGGGTATTTGATCAGCATGATTTTATACCATTTTTATACTCCTAATTATCTATTATTTGTATATAAATAATGCTACTCGGGTATATTTGATTATATTTTGCAGGGAATAGGTAAAAGAAAAAAAAGAGGAATCCAGATACTTTCAGCAATTAAATGCCGCAATTTGTAAAAGATTGGAGGATGCTTTTCAAGCATGTTGCGATATTTTGATCATAACTTTGGCTATAGGATCTCAAAAATGGTCATCCAGGTGTCTACGGAAAGAGAATTCAAAGATCTACAACTTTCATGTTGATAGTTTTTGCTAATTCCAACATTTGACTGCCTGTATTGGTCATTTAAAAAATCAGCCAGAGTCAAAACTGAATTAATTTGTAATATGTAATTGTTAAGGGCTGTTTTGTAAATATTTCTTATTATATAAGGAATATAGAGGGCTGCTGTATACGGGGCGGTCATCTAGGTTTTAGTGTTTTAGTTTTTTTTAGGGTTTTAATTATTAGGAGGATTTTTTTTCTTTTGGCATCGTGTTATGGCTGCATGCTCTCTTTTGCCGACTTCTTCATATTAAAATATTTTTTTTTCAACCTTTTGTTTCATCATTATTAAGGCGGCTGTACACAACAGGAGCAAAGCCTGCAAGTGCATGCAGGGTAAATTTGTTTGGATTTTGATTTTTTTTGTTTTTGTTTTGGTTTTTATTAATTGCAACTTTGTGTATTCAATTTTAGTTAACGATTAATTGCAATTTGTTAGATTATTTATTAACGTGTACCTATTATATAGAATATTTTTGTATTTGGAATTTTAGTATGAGTTGCTAAACGTTTTGTAAGTGCTTAGGGGAGATGAACCTAGACTTAATTCTTGCGGACCGAGTCATTCTCCTATTTATGACTGTATGCACACCAGTTGACCTATTACTTTTAGGAAATTAATTTCTAGAATAATTGGATTTTTGACAGGCTATGTATCGGGGGTTAATGGTTCATGCTTAGAGCTTTATTGCCTTTATGTTATTTGTTTAATTTAGTGAATTTATCTTTGATAGACTATATAATTGGATAATAGCTTGTGCTTAAATCTAATGTTCAGAATTAATGTGCCTCTTAGACATAGAGATTTGGTGTGTATTACAAACTGGTATGGAGACCAAATTGACCGCTTGATGCTAGTTTAGGGGATTCAATCCTAGGTGCTTGACTTTTCTTTTATTATAATTAGTTCAAATAACCCACAAACCCACAAAATTTTTGATCAATTCGTCTAGAAGTGCTGAAACCAAAAGAACCACCTGTCCCTGTAGACCGACCCTCAAGTGCTACATCGAACGACCGTGCACTTGCGGTTATTTAAAACGAGGAGACAGAATCTCCCCATCACGTTTTCTAGAGCTTCTCCTCAAAATGGAGTAATAGAAAGATAAAATAGAACATTGCAAGAATGTGCTAGAACCATGCATGTTGAAAGTAACTTGGCAAAATATTTTTGTATTGGATTAGTAGCAACTATAGGTTATGTTTTAAATCGTGTTCTTATGCGATCGATTTTATATAAAACATATTATGAATTATTTTTTTGAAAGAATTCCAGGAGTATCTTATTTCAAAATTTTTGGTTGCAAATGTTTTATTTTGAGTACAAGAGACGCTTTAAATAAGTTTGAAGCTAGATCCAATGAAGGAATCTTTTTGGTTATTCAACTAGCAGTAAAGCACACAGAATTTTCAATAGAAAAACTTCAACTATTGAAATCTCTGCATGTTACATTTAATGAATCATTACCTAAAACTTTCCATGATATAAATATTGATGATGATGATGATGATATCATTACATCTCCTATTATTACATCTCATGAAAATACTGACACTTCTAATAAAGATGAAATAACATCTAAATTACCAAAAAATTTGTTGAGGTGAAAAATCATCCTTGAGAATAGGTGATATCTCAGAAGGTATTCAAACTCGATCCAAGTTAAATTATATAACTCATACTGCTTTCTTATTTTTTTATTGAACCTAAAATATTAAAAAAAGCTTGTAATAATGATTTTTAGATTCTTTCTATACAAGAAGAGTTGAACCAATTTTTTAGAAATGATGTATGGGATCTTGTTTCACAACCTCTTGATCATTCTATTATTGGCACCAAATGGGTGTTCAAAAACAAACTTGATGAATCAGGACAAGTTGTGAAAAAATAAAGCAAGATTGACTGCACAAGGTTACAACCAAGAGGAAAGTATTGATTTTGATGAAACTTATACTCCAGTTGCTAGACTAGAGTCCATTCGTATTTTACTTACTTTTTTATTTTATTAATTTTAAACTTTATCAAATGGATGTTAAAAGTGCCTTTTTGAATGACTTTGAGGAAGCCTATGTATAACAACCTCTCGATTTTAAAAATGAAAAATTTACTAATCATGTTTTCAAACTAAAGAAGGCTTTATATGATCTTAAACAAGTACCACGTGCTTGGTATGATATATTAAAGAGTTTTCTTTTGGATTCCGGTTTTGTAATTGGGATACTACTCTCTTCATTAAACATGTTAACAAAAATATATTGTTAATTCAAATATATGTTGATTACATCACATTTGGTTCTACTAATAAAGTTCTTTGTCAAGAGTTTTCTAAAATAATGCAGAATGAATTTGAAATGAGTCACATGGGTGAACTCAATTTCTTCTTGGGTTTGCAAATCAAATAAATGAAAGAAGGAATATTCATCAACAAAAGCAAATATGCAAAAGAACTACTCAAACGCTTTGACATGGTGATTGGAACGAGAAATTGTATTAAAAATAGTTTAAGAGTTAGCAAGTCTTAGTCTCGTTTCAATTTAACCGCGTAGTAAAGGCTAGACGGGTCGATCCACAGGGAAGGATGCAATGCAAGCGTTTCGGAACGATCTTCTCTGTATTTCACTTAGAACAGGAGAAAAAGAGAGATTGATTAGATTTGATTGATTTTGAGAAATATAGTTTACTAATCATCTACCACAACCCATAGTATTAGTCTCAAATAATGAATATCATATTGAAATAATAAACATCTACCCTAGGTTATTAATTGCTATTCAAGCAAGATGAATAATATTGGAACCCTAACTAGTGTACACTCATAATGATTAAACAGTTGTTTATCCTAATTTCAAAGCATAGAATAAGAGAAGTTCAACTTAAAATTATGCTATCAAAGTTTTTAAGTATGAATTATGAAGAACTATTAAAAAGTGTAACCTAGATTAAAGTAAACCTAATCAATTCATCTTCAAGAAGATATTTTTAATTCTAGGGTTTCTAATAGTAGCTATCAATCAATTCACTTTTTTAAACTAAACTAGGTTTGATCAAGAGATTAGGAAACTATGATTTTAATTTAGTTATTCATCCTTTTTTTATGTTATTTTCAAGTTTTTATGTGGAATCAAAAGAATTGCAAGAAAATAAAAAAAGGAAATAAAACAATTAATCTAAGCAAGAAAGCGGAATTAAATTGCAAAGAAGAAAAGAGTAACCTTTATTGGGTGTCACTGACCAATTTACAAAGCTCCTCGTTCTTCAAAATAATCTTCTTCAAATAAAAACAAAAATACAAGAAATTTCGGAAATAAAAAAAGATCTAAAGAAAAACCTTAACTTCAGTCGTTGGATGCCCCTCTTTGTTGCTCTGCAGGGGTATTTATAGGAGATATAGGAAGTAGAGTCCCAGTACAACTCTCCCACGAAACCATGTAACCAATCTAATCCAAAGAGCCGCGGAAACGCAGCTATGGCCGCATTTTCGCGGCTATCGCGTGGCCAATGGCCACGCGCTTTCTTGCGTGACCTCCTCTGGTCCGTCCATCTGGCCGCCTCCTTCTGGATTCTGCATGCAGACCCTCTATCTTGAGAATTCGAGATAACTTAAGAAGCAAGTTATCATAAATCCGAATTTATAAAAGGATTTTATCTTTAAACTTTTCTCCTTTTATCTTTATCCTTGTCTTGCAAGCAACTAGGTTTTGAATAGAAGTCCATCTCATCTTATCATTTTCCTCCTCTTTTAGCAATTAGGAGTTCTATTTTATCCTTCTTCTTCCTCCCTTAGATTTTAAAATCTAAGTTTAGATTAGGTTAGATAATGTAGAAACTTCTAAATTACTACAATTTTTTGCACATAGGCTTTTTGGGCTTTTGGGCTTCATTCGGGCTTTATTTCTTTATTTCTTTTAATTACTCAAGGCCTGCACACATTAAACAATAAAACATTAGTAGTAGTGCGTAATAAAAGAATAAATAGAGAAATATGATGGTAAATGTGATGATAAATATGCACCTTTTACTACCTATCACACCACGATACTTATCTTTTTGCTCGTCCTCGAGAAAAATCAAAAAGAAAGAAAAGAAAAACTAATCTATCCTAACTCACTTTCGTAGTCATCACGGTTGCACTTAGCATGTGCAACAAGCCATTAAACCTCTAGGTTACCCTAGAGGACGAGTGTTGTCTCGTGAGGGTTTTTAGCGGATTACACCCACAAAATCCATAAAAGGAAAATGTTAGAGATTTAATTAATTTATTTTATTATTTATTTATTTTGAAAAAGGAAAGAAATATTTGAAATACATTTGAAGAAACTAAGTAATCTATAAGTTTTAGAATTATCATTTTTATTCATTCTTGAACTTAGTCTTTATATAATAATTTGTTATCAATTTTAGGTAAGGATTAAATTGAATTTTTGTATAGTCTCTTTCGTTACCCTAAGTCATATGCATCCTTGTGAACATGAATCTTTACTAGGGATTCTTTAACTTGGACTCCCATGCCTCTTTATTATATATATATTTTTTTATATATATCTATTTTTTTAAAAATGTATAACTCATCTAATTTTCTTTTGTATAAGTATCAAGACTTCTTGAGGCCCTCATACCTAACTAATTGACTATTAGATATGTTAGTACATATATATATAATATTTCTTAGTTTTTTTAGGCTTTCTAATCCACCCATGTAGCGAGCCTAAGGTTGGTGGCTCCCAAACCGGTCAGTTTTAGGGCACCGGGTGAGAAAACACCCCACAGACTTAAGGACTCGAGTGAACTAGACCACAAAACTAAAGACTTTATTTAGAAAATCACTTTTAGGCGTGAATACTTATGCTTCTTGAGACACATGTATCCAGCTTAATCAATTAAATTTTTTATTTTATATATATTTTTTATTTTTTATAAGGCACAAGAGTCTTTGTCTTAGAATCCTAGATGTGGAAATGCATTAGGAATGCACATTTCATTAAGGTAAAAATCAAGACTAATTAGTTATTCAATATTTTTCTCCTATACCAAAAAAATCCAACAATTTATTTTATTTCGACCAAGTTTTTAGAAATCCTAATCATAATTTTCCTAATTCTTAAGATTAACTTGGATTTCTTTCAAAAGATAAGTCAAAATATTGTTTTCTTTTTCAAAAAGTTTTTGTTAAATATTTTATTTTTTTATTACTTTTATTGTTATGTTAGAACAATGTTAAAATATAAAAAATTTATATATATTTTTTTTCAATTTTTTTCATTTTTTTCATTTTTTATTTTTGTTTTTTTCGTAAAATTAAGGTTTACCCTCCCCCACATTTATCTCATGCATTGTCCCTAATGTATGAATGAAATGCATGAATGCATGAATTGGCAGAGAGATAGAGATACCGATATATTGGGTCAAAAAGACCATGGCTGCATTTACTTCCGGTACTGATTCCAAAAATATTTTAAGACGTTGACCATTTACCTTGAGTACATTTCCATTTTTAGGGTCGTATATCTCTATGGCTCCGTGTGGAAACACAGTCTTAACAATGAAAGGCCCTGTCCATCTTGATTTTAACTTGCTGGGAAAGAGATGAAGTTTAGAGTTATAGAGTAACACTTTTTATCCTTGGACAAAAATTTTTCTAGTGATGAACTTATCGTGAAAAACCTTAACTCTATCTTTCATATTTTTCGCATTTTCATATGCTTCGTTCCTCAATTCCTCAAGTTCAGAAATTTACAATTTCGAAGTTCACCGGCCTTATCTAGATCGAAATTCAGCTGCTTAATTGCCCATAAGGCTTAGTGCTCTAACTCAACAGGAAGGTGGCAAGCTTTCCAAAGACTAGTCTATAAGGAGACATTCCTAGAATCGTTTTAAAGGCGGTCCTATATGCCCATAAGGCATCTACCAATTTGGTGGACCAGTCCTTCCTATTTTGATTCACAGTTTTCTCCAAGATAAGCTTAACTTGCCTATTGGGAACTTCTACCTGTCCACTGGTTTGAGGATGGTACAGTGTAGATAACTTGTGCATTATGACATATTTTTGCATAAGAGCTTCAAAAGTTCTATTACAAAAATGTGTATCATTGTCACTAATTATGGCACGAGGGGTTCCAAAGCGTGAGAAGATGTTTTCTTTCAAGAATTTGACAACAACTTTGTTGTCATTTATCTTGCAAGGGACGGCTTCAAGCCATTTGGATACGTAATCTACAGCCAACAAGATGTATTGGTGCCCAAACAAATTAGGAAAGGGACCTATAAAATCAATGCCCCAAACATCAAAAAGTTCCACTTCTAGAATTGGATTTAAGGGGCATCATATTACATTTAGAAATCCTTCCTATCATTTGGCATTTTGTGCAAGTTTTGCAAAAGTCAAATGCGTCTTTAAACAAAGTGGGCCAATAAAAGCCATTTTGTAGGATCTTTTCGGCATTTTGTGGGGACCAAAGTGTCCACCGCAAGCAAATTCGTGACAAAAGGCTAGAACGCTTCTAGTTTCCTCATCGAGAACATATCTCCTAATAATTTGATCACTACAATACTTGAAAAGGTAAGGATCCTCCCATATGAAATACCGGACTTGAGACAAGAATCGGTATCTATCCTATTTTGACCAACTAGGTGGTGTTTGATTTGTGACTAAGTAATTAACTTTATCGGTGATTGCTAAAATGAAAGAACAATCAAAGAGTTAAGAAATTACCGTGCAGCTTGTGGCTAACGGGTCGTGTCCACGAGGAGGAATGCGATGAAAGCTTTTCGGTGTTTCGTTTAATAACAAAGAATTGTGCTCGTTTTTTAGTTGAAAAGAAGAATGGAGAGAAGGGAAATGAATAAAAGAGAAATTGTAACTTTGGAGAAGGTTTTGGAGAAGGTGATTAAAAAAAATCTTTGAAAATTGTTTGGCTGTTTTAAATATAAGAAGGAGAAGATCTGGGCTCACTAAATTTATTTACTTCACTACTTATCTCAAGAATAATTTTAGTTCATCACTTTTATCATAGGCAAAAGAGCTTAATTTCTTTTAGTGTTCAAGTAAAAAAAATGAGATGATTTCGGATCAAATCTTGAGATCTTTCTTAACACAACATTAAAAATAGAATATTAAACCATCAAGCGTGAGGAGGCAAGTATGGAATAAAAACAATTTACTAATAGTTGTGCCTTGAAAATCTAAGTTTAAGAAGAAGAGCATCATCATGAGCTTTCAAGAATAAAAATTAACTTTAGGCATTATGATTCAAGAGAGTTCTTCAGTCAAATTCAATCGAGAGAGAAGAGGTAGAAAACATCATTTAGTGAGCCCATAAAATGATTTAGCTACTCATTATGAAATGAAAACAAACAAGAAATTGACAATTAAACACAAACATACCGAAATCAAGTTGAGTTGGAATGGCAAGTAGAAGCTCCTTTGATTGTCACTTCAAAGACGAATTACACACTCAAATCCACTCTTCTCTTTTTTCTGGTCTAAACTAAAAAAGAATAAAGAGGAGATGCAACTTCTCCAAGCTATCTAACAATGTTTCTAAACCCTAAAAATGAACAATAAATTTAATCCTAGTCCTCCCTTTTTCTTCTCTGTTAAAACTAGTATTTATAGGAAAAACATAGAGGGGAGAATCATAGAAATATTGGGGAGCAAACGCTCCCCCAACCTCTTTAACAGAGCCGTGGAAACGTGGCTAGGGCCGCGTTTCCGCGGCCCTGGTGTGGCCATGTGGCCACACCCAATTGGTGGAGCTCTCCGGTTTGATGATTTGCCCATATCTTCTGCTAGTTTTCTCATTTCAGCTTCAGGATTTGACGAAACAGCCTTCGATTGTTGGCTTCAACAGCTTGATTCAGGGAGGATTCTTTTCAACCGGTTTTCAACCTCTCTAATATGCCAAGATTTGCCCTGATTCCTTGATTTCGAATTTATTTTGAATTAAATCAAAATTAGATGGGCTTTTGGGCTTGTTTCTCCTTCCTTTCTTTTAGCAATTGGGCCTACATTTAACAAAGAAGAAGTAGACTTATTAATAAGATTTATTAGCTAAAAAGTATGGTAAGGTGACAATGTATATGCAATATATATGACTGATCACACCCCACACTTATCTTTTGCTCGCCCTCGAGCAAAACATCAGACTAATTCTAATCAATTATTAGACTACTTTCGCAGGTCACTCGATTGCACTGAGCATGCACAACAAGCCTTTAAACCTCTAGGTTACCTCTAGAGGACGAGTTTTGTCTCGTAAGGTAAGGGTTTTCAGTGGATTGCACCCACAAAATCCATAAAGAAAGAGAAAAAAAAAGTTAGTGTTTTCGAAAAGCATTTTGAAAAGAGAAAATATTTGAAATATATTTGTGAGCGTTTAAGTAATCTATAAGTTACAGGAATATCAAATTTATCATTCCTAAACTTAGTCTCTATCCAAAAATATGTCATCAATCAAAGTAAGGGGTCAAATTGTACTTCTCATCTAGTCTATTAATTTATCCTGAGTCGTATGCACCATCGTGACTTTGAAGTTCACTAAGGGTTCATTAACATTAACTCCTATGCCTTATTTATATTTATTTTTGGTGGAGTTTATTCCTCAATTTCATTACGCTTTCTAATCTACCCATGTAACGAGCCTTCAGTCGGTGACACCCAAACCGGACAGTTTTAGGGCACCAGGTGAGAAAACACCCCTAAGGACTTCAACACTCAAGCAGACAAGGTCACGAAACCAAGGTTTTTATTTATAAGATGTACCCCTTTTAGGCGTGAATACTTATGCTTCATGAGGCACAAATACCCAGCTTAATCAGAGGATTTATATATATATATATATATATATTTTCAAACTTATCTAATTATCTTTTGCATAAATACCAAGGCTTGCTTAGGCCAAGGCACCTAGCTAATCAATAATTAGATTTGTTTTTATTATTTTTTTCTTTTTTTCATACATATATACTTTTTTTTTATAAGGCATAAGAGTCTTTATTTTTAAACCCTAAGTATGTAAGTGTATTTAGTGTGCATATTTCATCAAGGTAAATATCAAGACTAAATTACTTTCACAAATTTTCTTCCTAACCCTAAAAATCAAACAAGTCATCTTATTTTGACCAAGTGTAAGAAATCCTAATTATGATTTTCCTATTCCTTAAAATTGACTTAATTTCTTACAAAAATATATCAAAATATTGTTCTTACCTTTCAAAAGTTTATATATATATATATATATATATATATATATATATATATATATATATATATATATATATATATACACACACAAATTTATTATTATTTTTTCTTAAGTTATATTAGTCATGTTAGAACCCTCCCCCACACTTATCTCATGCATTATCCCCAATGTACGAAAGAAATGTATACATGCATGAAATGAAATGTAAAAGAGGTGCATATATTATACAAAAATATGTACAACATCAAGTTTCTCCCATACCTAGATCTTTTTCGGTCTTATCCCTCTAGCTCTCTTCCCGTCATTCCAATGGGTCCTCTTTATAGGGCATAGTAGGGAGGCCAATTTTTCTGTCATTTTAGCTCTTTTCCTCCCCAGTCTCAATTTCTTTTGGTTTTCCTTCCTCATATTTCTACATTCATTATTCAAAAATTGATCACCACCACACTTCTCAGTTGAAACTTTCTCACTATGAATGCCTAAGAATTCTAACTCAGTTCCATATATCTCCTCAAAGCTTAGGTCAACACTTTCCCCTAGAGATGTGTAATTAACCAAAAGATCCCTAGTTGGTTCATCCAAACACATGAGTTCTTCTTCGAAGAGGTTTTCAAAGAGTATGTCAATCGGAGGTTCTTGAACTATATTCTCATGTGATACATTATTGGTTGGCTCATCGAAAGTGAAGATATTCAAATCAAATTTCTCCTTTTTAAAGGGTACTTTAACATTAGGATCTCTGACATATGCCTTCTTATCAAGATAATCGCATTCATTCTTAAATAATTCATTAAAAAATACCGACTCATCTTCTGTATCTTCACTCTCTTCATCACAATTATTTTCAACAAAGTTTACCTCAAATGTTTGATCTCTTATCTTACGAGGTTATTTTTCTAGGTTGAAGACATTGACTTCTCTAGTCATGTCCCCAAAAGTTAACCTCATGGACCCATTTCGACAATTGATGATGGCATTAGCAGTAGCAAGGAATGGTCGCCCTAGGATAACAGGAGTTTGAGCCCTATGATTGGAGTTGGATACAGGTTGTGTCTCTAGAACTATGAAATCGACAGGGTAAATAAACTCCCCGACCCGGATAAGAACATCATTAATCTCTCATTTTAGGACTTTTACTGAATGGTCAGCCAGTTGGATAGTGACTCGAGTTGGACTAAGATTGCCCAACCCGAGTTGTTGATAAACTGAGAATGGAAGCAAGTTGATACTTGCCCCCAAGTCAAGAAGTGCACGACTAATCTCGGCTTGTCCTATTGTGCAGGCAATGGTTGGACTACCTGGATCCTTGTACTTAACAGGGATTGGACCCGATAGTAGCTCACTAATGTTAGTGGCTAAGAGGACCTTTTTAGGTATATTAGTCTTTCTCTTCTTGGTGCACATGTCCTTAAGAAACTTAGCATAAGATGGGACTTGTTGGATGACATCAAGAAGTGGCACATTTATCTTCACTTATTAAAGATCTCAATTATCTTATCCATGTGTGGATTTTGCTTGTTTTTCAGCCTATTAGGAAATGGTGCTATAGGGTAGTGCACATCACTGGTTGACTTATCTTTTTTAGATTCATCAAATTTAGGAGGAGTGGGATTAGATGAGGTGGATGTTGAAGTGTGATTGTGCTGACTAGGATTAGGTGGTGTTGACACTTGGTTATCAACTTTCTTCCCCGATCTCAATGTATGAACAATATTACATTGATTCAGTGATTGATCCTCAACCAAATGAGCTTGTTGTGAATTCCTAGGATTCATAATTGATTGACTGGGCAAGGTACCCTTTTGCCTCTCATGTTGTGGATTGGCTAACTGACTCATTTGACCCTCTAACCTCTGTATTGTTTGCATGAGGGAATCTTGATTCTTCATGTACCTTTTCATGTTTCTCTCAAAATCAGTCATTCTCCTTTCAAGTTGAGGATTCTGAAAGGAAGATGGTGGAGCTTGGTTGGGAAAATTTTGTTGATAATTTGAAAAATTGTTGGGAGAATTGTGAGGGTGATTAGAAAAGTTAGGTTGATGATTGGATGAATTATTGGAATGATGGAAGTGGCTTGCATGGTTTGACCGTGAGTGGTCATTATTTTGTTGGCTCCATGAGAAATTTGGGTGATTTTTCCAGCCAGGATTGTACGTTGGAGCGTAAGGATCATTGTTCGGCCTTGAAAAGGCCGCATTCATCAGTTCAGAAAAGTGTTGGTGTGCTTGAAATACAGGACACTCCTCAAACACATGATTCATGGTCTGACAGTAAGTACAATCCGGAGTTGAAAATTGGTTTGGGCTGACTTGATTGACTGGACTTGGTTCCTTAGTTTCTAGAGCTTCCAATCTTCTCGCTAGGTTAGCTAACTTAGCCCCGTTAGCTATGGATGATTCAATTGAATGGAGACCTCCTTTTGAAGAGATAGAGTTTAGATTTCTAGAACTTTCACTAGTAGGTTCCCATTGGATGGTCTTTTCAGCTAGATTCTCATATAAATTCCATCCTTCATGCTCATCCTTCTGCAAGAATCCCCCTTGGCACATGCTTTCTAAGAGGGTCTTGGTCGAGTAGTCTAAACCGTCATAAAGAATTTGGCATTGTTGCCATTTCTCTATTCCATGATGAGGACACTGGACAAAGAGGTCTTTGAAGCGTTTAAAGTACCTCCAAAACGGTTCACTAGGTTCTTACTTGAACTGCATGATATTTTTCCTAACGAGAGCGGTCTTGTGGATTGGATAGAATTTCTTCAAGAAGACCTTGATAAAACCATCCCAAGATGTGATGGAGCCGGCCGCTAAGCTGTAGAGCCATTTCTTGGCTAAGTCCTTAAGAGCAAATGGGACAAATCTCAACCTAATAGCATCATTTGCAAGGTGTGGGATTTTCATCATTAAGCATACTTCCTCAAATTCTCTTATGAAGAAATAGGCATCTTCGGACTCTAAGCTATGGAACTTAGGGAGTGTATTGATGAACTGTGACTTAAGCTCAAAGTTGTATTCACCAACCGATGGAAGTTGGATGCAGGATGGAAGTGATGTTCTAATGGGATAGAACCTATCCTGCAAAGATGTCGGTCGATCCATAACCGAATCTGGTCTTGTTTCGAACTTGGGTGGTGATGTGTTTCTAGTTAACCTAGATGAATTAGGATCTCTTGACCACACTTGCATACACAAACACAATCACAAACAAGTTCATCGATAGTCAAGAAGAGAAAACAACCAAGCCTAGTCTAAGGTAACCTTGACCTAGACAACTCCTAACTGGTTGATTGTCCACAGGAGGTGTAATGTAGACTTTGACCACAAGCTAATCAGCCAGGTCAGGGCAAGATTGGTGGGAGGTTATCCGTCAAAGACGTTCCTTAATTAAGTAACCACCAACCTTCGGGCTTTCGGCCCTCAATCCCCTTCCTAGACACTGATTTGGTAGGAGTCAAATTCTAACACCTTCCCCCTTAGGATAATCTCCTAGTGAGTTCGAGATGTCCCTAAGGCCAACGTCTATCAGATTTTACTTAGGCTTAGGTTGTGCGTGCTTGGAGATGGTTTGTGGGCTAAGAAAGGGTAATGACTTCCCCACCTTATCTTGACTTAGATTTTGCCCTTAGAATTGATTTGTGCAAAGTGTGCAATATATAGAAAAGTAGCATTCAAAAGCAAATATCACCCAAGAATGTTTCCTATACTATATGCTATGCATACATACCTTGTCTCCAGCTATCTTCAACAGTAATTGTAAAATAAACGTAATTAGACAAATGCCTAAAATGCAAGTCTAAACGTTTTTTAAGCAATTAACAATCACTCAAATTACTGTTGGATTAAAACAGGGATGGTGGATAACAGATATAGAAAGAATATAACATACAAAAACTTAATTTTTTGCAAGCAATATGTCCTGCAAAAAGAGTTTTAGTAGTCTAATGAAATTTTTAACTTTTGCAACGCAATTTCTTGAAATTCTGTTTCCTACTTTCGAGAGTAGGGGTACAGAATTTGCAAGTCTTCTCTTACAAAGCTTGAATGCTACATCTGGATCTTAAAGTCCTTGAAACAACACACAAAACTTATTAAAAGACAAATACACCGTTCCCTCCCCGACAACGGCGCCAAAAATTGATTGCTAAAATGAAAGAACAATCAAAGAGTTAAGAAATTACCGTGTAGCTTGTGGCTAACGGGTCGTGTCCACGAGGAGGAATGCGATGAAAGCTTTTCGGTGTTTCATTTAATAACAAAGAATTATGCTTGTTTTTTAGTAGAAAAGAAGAATGGAGAGAAGGGAAATGAATAAAAGATAAATTGCAACTTTGGAGAAGGCTTTGGAGAAGGTGATTAAAAAAAATCTTTAAAATTGTTTGGTTGTTTTAAATATAAGAAGGAGAAGATCTGGGCTCACTAAATTTATTTACTTCACTACTTATCTCAAGAATAATTTTAGTCCATCACTTTTATCATAGGCAAAAGAGCTTAATTTCTTTTAGTGTTCAAGTAAAAAAATGAGATGATTACGGATCAAATCTTGAGATCTTTCTTAACACAACATTAAAAATAGAATGTTAAACCATCAAGCGCGAGGAGGCAAGTATGGAATAAAAACGATTTACAAATAGTTATGCCTTGAAAATCTAAGTTTTAGAAGAAGAGCATCATCATGAGCTTTTAAGAATAAAAATTAACTTTAGGCATTATGATTCAAGAGAGTTTTTCAATCAAATTCAATCGAGAGAGAAGAGGTAGAAAACATCATTTAGTGAGCCCAGAAAACGATTTAGCTACTCATTATGAAATGAAAACAAACAAGAAATTGACAATTAAACACAAACATACCGAATTCAAGTTGAGTTGGAATGGTAAGTAGAAGCTCCTTTGATTGTCACTTCAAAGACGAATTACACACTCAAATCCACTCTTCTCTCTTTTTGGTCTAAACTAAAAAAGAATAAAGAGGAGATGCAACTTATCCAAGCTATCTAACAATGTTTCTAAACCCTAAAAATGAACAATAAATTTAATCCTAGTCCTCCCCCTTTCTTCTCGGTTAAAACTAGTATTTATAGGAAAAACCTAGAGGGGGAATCATAGGAAGATTGGGGGAGCAAACGCTCCCCCAATCTCTTTAACAGAGCCGTGGAAACGCGGCTAGGGCCGCATTTCCGCGGCCCTGGTGTGGCCATGTGGCCACACCCAATTGGTGGAGCTTCCGGTTTGATGATTTGCCCATATCTTCTGCTGGTTTTCTCATTTCAGCTTCAGGATTTGACGAAACAGCCTTTGATTGTTGGCTTCAACCGCTTCAGGGAGGATTCTTTTCAACCGGTTTTCAACCTCTCTGATATGCCAAGATTTGCCCTGATTCCTTGATTTCAAATTTATTCTGAATTAAATCAGAATTAGATGGGCTTTTGGGCTTGTTTCTCCTTCCTTTCTTTTAGCAATTGGGCCTACATTTAACAAAGAAGAAGTAGACTTATTAATAGGATTTATTAGCTAAAAAGTATGGTAAGGTGACAATGTATATGCAATATATGTGACTGATCAATCAGCAAACCATGGTTCCGTAGAGATGGCTAGAAGTTGTTCGTCGCGAAAATTATCGTTGATGGGCAGTTCGTCGGAAGGTGCGTTTGACTCACGAGAGAGATGGTCTGCGATGACATTTTCAACACCCTTTTTATCTTAAATTTTGAGATCAAATTCTTGAAGGAGGAGGATCCAACGAATGAGTCAGGCCTTCGCATCCTTTTTGAGGATTAGGTATCGAAGTGCAGAATGGTCGTTGAATATCGTGGTTTTGGTCCCAAGTAGGTATGGGCGGAATTTCTCCAAAGCGAACACTACTGCCAAGAATTCTTTCTCGGTTGTAGTATAGTTTACTTGGGCATTATTGAGTGTCCTACTTGAATAATAGATCACGTGTTGCTTGTTATCTTTGCGTTGTCCTAAGACAGCGCCTATCGCAAAATCTGAGGCGTCGCACATGATCTCAAAGGGGTTGGACCAGTCCAGAGGTGAGATGATAGTTGCAGAGACAAGTTCCAATTTTAGCTTCTCCCACGCGCTATTACACTTATCGTCAAAGATGAAGGGCACATCTTTGGCTAAAAGGTTTGTAAGGGGTCTAGCAATTTTGCTAAAATCCCTAATGAACCTACGGTAAAACCCGGCGTGTCCTAAGAAAGAACAAATGTCTTTCACGCTTCGTGGGATTGAAAGTTTGGCTATGATCTCCACCTTAGCCTTATCCACTTTGATCCCTTCCCTAGATATCTCATGACCTAGGACAATCCCATGCTGCACCATAAAGTGGCACTTTTCCCAATTTAGGGTCAAGTTCTTTTCAGTGCATCTATTTAGCACTAGCTCTAAGTGATGAAGACATTGGTCAAATGAATTTCCATAGACTGAGAAGTCGTCCATGAAAATCTCTAAGAAGCGCTCGACCATGTCGGAGAAAAGGCTTAACATGCAACGTTGGAAAGTGGCGGGGGCATTGCATAGGCCGAAAGGCATTCGACGATAGGCAAATGTCCCAAATGGGCACGTGAACGTTGTCTTTTCTTGGTCCTCTGGCGCTATTGGGATTTGGTTATACCCTGAGTAACCGTCCAAGAAACAATAATACTCATGGCCCGCTAAGCGTTCCAGCATTTGGTCGATAAATGGGAGGGAAAAATGATCTTTTCTAGTGGCGGCGTTCAACTTGCGATAGTCTATGCATACTCGAACTTTGGTAGGGAGTCGTGTTTGCACTAACTCTTGCTTGTCGTTTTCTACCACAATAAAACTGGACTTCTTAGGGACCACATACACTGGGCTGACTCATTCGCTATCGGAAATGGGATAAATGATCCCATTATCTAATAGTTTCATTATTTCATCTTGTACAGCCTCTTGCATGAGCGGGTTTAGCCTACGCTGTGGGTCCCTCTTTGGTTTAACACCTTCCTCTAGATGGATTCTATGCCGGACTATTTTAGGGCTTAGTCCCTTGATATCTGTCATAATCCAACCAATGGCTTCCCTATGTCTCCTAAGGGTTGCCAATAGTTCTTCCTCTTGCCTATTAGTCAAATTGGAGGCAATTATGACTGGTAACGTCTCTTGTTCACCAAGGTAGGCGTACTTAAGATGTTTAGGCAAGCTCTTTAACTCTAATGAAGGAGGTGGCTCGACGGGTGGAGGTGTTAAGCTTAGATTTTCCATCTCTATAGAACTTGGACTTGCTACCCATTCAATCTCATCAAAGTTAAGATCACTAGATTCTAACTCTTCCTCATCCTATGATTCTAGTGTGATCTCCTCTTTGTGCTCACTAGTCATATTCTCAATGAAGTTGACCTCAAAGGGCTGATCGTTTATGTCGTAGGGGTGTTTACCTAAGTTGAAAATATTGACTTTCTTGGTTATATCCCCAAAAGTTAATCTCATGGATCCATTTCTATAATTTATGATTGCATTAACGGTTGCTAGAAACGGGCATCCTAAGATGACGGGAGTTTGGGACCTAAGATTAGACACAGGTTGTGTCTCTAAAACAATGAAATCGACTGGGTAAATGAATTCTCCTACCCATATAAGGACATCATTGATCTCTCCCTTAGGAACTTTAATTGATCGATCAGCTAATTGGATTGTAACTTGGGTTGGATTGAGTTCACCTAATCCAAGTTGTTGATATACGGAGAAGGGAAGCAAATTAATGCTTGCTCCTAAATTGAGGAGTGCTCGACTAATTTCAGCTCAACCTATTGTGCGAGAAATGGTGGGGCAACCAGGGTCCTTGTACTTGACTGGGATCTAGTTGGACAATAACTCACTAATGTTAGTAGTTAGAAAAACCTTCTTAGGCACATTTGTCTTTCTTTTCTTGGTGCACATGTCTTTAAGGAATTGGTATAACTAGGGACCTATTGGATTGCATCAAGAAGTGGTATATTAAGCCTAACCTGATTAAATACCTCGAGCAATTTTTCCATCTGTGCATTACTAATACTCCTAAGCCTATTTGGAAATGGGGCTATAGGTTGGTGCACTTATTTTGCTGATTTATCAACTTCAGTTTCGTTGGAGTTTTGTGGAGATGGAGTGGAACTAGATGGAATGGACAATTGAGCTGGGTCCTGTGGCATGGATACTTGATTATCAACTTGTTTCCCTGATCTTAATGTATGAACCAAGTTACACTGGTTTCGGTCTTGAGCCTCCTTGGCTTGCCTAAGATTCCTAGGGTTTGGCAATGGTTGACTTGGTAGAGTTCCCTTTTGTCTTTCTTGTTGATTCAGTTGCATCACTATCCTAGTCAAGACTTGAGCCAGTGTGTCGTGGCTTTTAACTAGAGTGTCCACCTTTCTTTCCATATTAGAGAGTCTTGTTTCCATTTGTGAATTTTGGAAAGAATTTGGAGGATTTTGATTGGGGTAATTTTGTTGATAAGGAGGATTTTGAAAATTGTTGGAGAATTTGGGCCTTGTTTGATCATTGTTGCTTGGACCCCATGAAAAATTTGAGTGATTTCTCCAACCGAGATTATAGGTGGACAAATATGGATTGTTAGCGGGCCTTGTGAAGGCCGCACTCATATGTTCGGGCAAAGTTTGATGAGCTATAAACACGGGACATTCCTCGAACACATGGTTCATGTCTTGACAATAAGTACAGCCCGCCGAAGGTGTTGGGCTGACTTGGTTCACTGAGACTGGTTCTTTAGTTTCAAGAGCTTCTAATCTTCGCATAACAGTAGCTAGTTTAGCGTCGGTAGCTATGTTAGCCTCAATGGAATGGATACTGATTAGTCTACAATTCTGCATTATTATATCGCATTTTCCCACCGATTTATGAATAAAATGTCGGTCTAAACCGTGTTTTGGTCTTTCTTGCAGGTAAATCTAGAGTTTAAGGGCATAGAAGTAATAAGAACTTAATTAAACCCATTTTAGGGTAATCAATCCGCAATTCTTAGAGGCTAAGTAAGGGATTTTCTAGAAGATACATCGAACCTAGACCCTTGCACACGTCAGACGAATATTCGGGCAAAAATACCAGAATTGGGATATATCAGGAACATTCTCGAAGCGATGGGGGCCTCCTGCCAAAAACCAGGGACCTAAGTCCCTGGTATTACCGTGGATCCGCAGTAATTACCGCATTTCCGTGGCAATTTGGTGGGCCCACGCGTCGATTTTCGAAGCGTGGCCCCGTCTCGTCTTCCAGAATCCTCCTATGCCTATAAATACCCCTGCATAGTTCCAAAGCGCAAGCAGTTTTTGATTTTAGGAGTAGTTTTTGATTTTAGGGCTAGGTTTTCTATCTTTAGTGTAGTGTAGTGTAGGTGTTCTTCTTCATTTCTTTTATATTTTCTTTTCTTTTATATCTTGTAGTAGGGCTGAGAGATTCAGAGAGAGATAGAGAGGGATTGATGTAATAAATGGTGACAATCTATGTAAAGGTGCCTCTTTTCTTCTCTAATGTAATCTTCGCCATCTTCTACATGATGCTTTGCTAACTTTTCTTCTTCTCATGGCAATCTAATTACTAACCACTAACCATCTAACCACTTACTTGATAATCCACATGAATCTAATAGCCTCTACAAGGCCTTGCTCTTGCAAGAGCCATAGATGGTTCATGATGATGGATTCTAACATTCTAACATTTCTAACACCTAACCCACTAACTTGCAATGTCTTCTTTATTTCATGCTTACCTCTAACCGGTTTTGATGATTTAACAAGTACCTTGCAACTTTTTAGTGGTATGGATGTGTTGTTTGAATGTAGAAGATCAATCTTATGGACCATGCTTTGTATCATCTATTGAAGCCAAGGATTAGTTATGGCCAAGGATCCATGTGAGGCAACTATCACTAAGAGGTTAGCATGGTTAGTGGAGCAATTAGTAGTTAGTAGCCATGAGTTTTATTTTCTTTTGTTTTGAAAATCATTTTCAAACACTTTTTCTCATTTTTCTATCGATGTTTTCACCATCCTCTTAGTTCACCTTTGTTTCATCTTCTTTTGTTTTTATTTCCCAAACCACTTCTCTTTTATTTTCTTCGTCGTTTTCATCGCTTTCTCCACCTACCACATGCTTGATTTCCTTCTCTTTTCTTTTCTTTTCTTTTTCTAATTCTTTTAACAAAGAAGAACTGTTAACATAAGACGTGAATAGAGACTGTTAATGCTTCTATCGCCTCCCGTTCCTGTGGATTCGACCCGTTGAACCAATGCTATAACGAAAGTATCGAGGGCACATTAGTACATACGAGCTTTTTATTGATTCCATAAACTACACTTTTTTTGAGTGCCGGTTCCGCCCCGATCAAATTTTTGGCGCCATTGCCGGAGAACGGGAATGGTTTTGATGTCACGTTTTTGTTAACATTTTCTTCTCTGTTTTGGTGTGCAGGACAATCTTTACAGGTGCTTAATATTGCAGAATAAACACTAGCTTTGCATCTCCCTGCTCTAGAAAGCAGGGACTTAACCTCTAAAGAACCGCCGCGAAAACGCGACTTTTGCTGCGAAAACGTGGCCATGTTGTGATAATTGTATATCATGTTGTGCTGGGATGTGTTCATTGTAATAGCTAGTGGATCTGTGCTATTACTTCCTGCTTTGATTGCCTACACACCATAATAAACTAAAGAACTAAAATACGGTATTTGGATGCTTTTAAAACGGCTTAGACATTTGCATTTAGGTACGTGTCAATTCAATTCCAATATACTGTATTTTGTTCTGTTGTTGTGATTTGGACTGAGGTGTACATATGGCATTGCATATAGCATAGCACAAACACGTGGGTGATTTATCGCTTTGTGTTATATTCTTGTCTATATTGCACACTTGCACGAATTGAACTTAAGGGCATAACCCAATACACGATAAGATGGGGATTTCGTCACCCTTCCTTAGCCCTAATAAAAATTGATAGACGTTGGCCCCTAGGGACATCTCGGACTTATTAAGAGATTGACCGAGGGTGGAACTTGTTTTGAATCTTACTCTGTGAAATTGGTGTCAAAGGTTGGGGATTAAGAGGTTACGCCTTGAAGATACCGTGATTTGGCATAATTAAGGCTCGTTGCCTACGCACGGATACCTCCCACCGTATTTTGCCCCTTCCTGGCCGATTAGCTTGTGGTCGGATTCAAGCAACAACCTCCCCCGGGTAATCGACCAGTTAGGAGTCGTCTAGGTCTAGGTCAACCTTAATATAGGCTTGGTTTTGATTTTTTTCTTTTTGTTTGTTGTTTGATTTTTCTATTTTTTGTTTGTGATTGTTTGTGAAATGGAATTCAACAATAACAATTCTTTCAATCCGAATATGAATCCATATTTCATACCAACTCTATTTGATTCAGATAATTTCAACCCGACCTTTTACAATATGAACCAACTAAATACACTGGGTTGGACTTATCCGAATCAATACAACCCATACCCACAATCTTATAACTATAATTTCCAAAATAATTTCAACTCTTCACAGAGTCAATGGGGATTCACCTCCCCCGAGTTAAATTTTCAACCTCCTTGTCCACCATGTCCACCTTATCCACAATTTACACAATATTCATTCTCCAATTTCGCTTCCTATACTCCTTTTTCTGGACCTCCCATTGAAGAAAAATCCGAGTTAGAAAAGAGTATAGAAGCCAATCTACAAGAGGCCGAACAACAACTTTAGAAAATGTTAGCCTCTCCAATTCCACAATATTTCCAAGAGTCTTACTCAGTTCCACCTCCTCATAATAAACAACCATCTGCCCTGAAAACGAGTAAGGAACTCTTGTGTGAGTCCAAGCTTCAATCTCAAAACATTGTGGACTCACATTTTTCACAATTTTCAAAACTAAAATTCTTATACTCCCATTCTAGAGCATCCACTTGCAGAAAAATCAAGTCTAGGAAAGAGTATAGAAATCTTGTAGGAGTCTGCGTTACAATTTCAAAAATCTTCTTCTCAGTCTATTGTTAGGTTGGAAACACAATTGAGTAAATTGGTCAACATTTATAAGAATGAAGAAACTCTCTCTTCTCCACCTTTGACCAATTCAAATATCTCTAACTCTATCAATTTGACCCATGACTCTTGTTGTTTTGAAAACCAAGATTCCTACACTCCTTTTCTAGAACAACCACTTGAAGATACATCACATCTAGAAAAAGAGTATAGAAATGTTGCAAGAGTCCGCGCTAAAATTTCAAAAATCTTCTACCGAGTCTATCAATAGGTTGGAAATACAATTGAGTCAATTGGTTAGCATTTCTAGGAATGAGGAAACTCTATCTTCTCAACCTTTGACCAATTCAGCTATCCCAAACTCTATTAATCTGACCCAGGACTCTTGTCATTTTGAAAATCAAGACTCAATTTCAGCACACCCATCTGAACTTGTCCAAACTTCAAATCCCATTGACATATTGGCAAGTTATCCTTTTCTTGAGATTGAATTTGAGCATGAATATGATCTTGAACTTTAACTTGGTAATTCAATTTCACTTCCTGATTCAATATTAACTGAGGTGTTTTTACCTGAATCAGGCCTTTTCCCGAGTCAGTATTGGATCATGTACCAATCCATTATGAAATTGAATCACCAATTTTTTATGATGATCATATTAAACTTGACCAATTTCATACTTTTAAAAGTCCCATTGATAAATTGGCAAGTTCTCATTTTTATGGAATTGAACTCAACGAGGAATGTGACTTTGATCCTCAAATTTGTGATCCAGTTCAAATTCCTGAATCAATATTGACTCCTATTATGTTACCCAATTTGAGTAACATTTTAGAGTCAGTTTTGATTTCCGTATCTGTCATTCTTGAACAAAAATCACCAACCTTAGAAAGTCACATTCCATCATGGGAAAATGAATGTGGACTTGAGTTTCAACTTCTTGATTTGAACCCACTTCCTGAACCAATCTCGACTCCCGAACCTTTACTTGACTTAAGTCTTTTTCCTGAGTCGGTATTAGTTCTGATATTTCCTGAGTCCAAATCAATCATTCCATTCTGGGACAAGGGTCTTGATAGATTTGACTCTGAAATTATTTTGAAAATTTGAAAATTAGATAGGGTAAAACTTTTAATAAAAATCATAAATATATACATCATTCTAGTGGGTTGTATTCTAGAGGTCGTTGGTGGGTTCCTCTGGACTCCACGTACATTGGATTGGGTCACATTTCGTGGACCAATCAAACCACCACTGGAACCACCACCTTGAGGTGATTTTTCCTTCCCTTTCTATTTATTTCATGCATACATACATCACGATGCATTGAGGACAATGCAGGAGATAAGTGCGGGGGAGGGTTTGCTAATATAGAGCTTTTAGATTTTCTTTCTTTTACACTTCTTTTAGGATACTTTTAGATATCTTCCCTTTTGTATAGGAATTTTCTTTTTCTTTAAAAACTTTTTGAAATAAGTGACAAAGTTTTGATCTATTTTTAAGAAAATTAAGATGATCTTAGAAATTAAGGAAGCCTTAATTATGACATCTTAAACCTAGTCAAAATAATAGATCTTATTTAAAATTATAGGCTAAGTAAGATAAATTGGAGAGATAGTTTTATCTTGAATTTTTTGCCTTAGATAGTATGCACATCACACTTACACATTTTTGGGATGAAACAAAGACCTAAAATGCCATAAATAAAAAGAGAAAAAATAACTAAAAAAATCACTTTTTAAGCTGGATAATTATGCCTCAAGAAGCATGATTATTCACGCCTAACGGTGGTCAAAAGAAACAAATAATCTCCCTTAGTTTTGTGGCCTTGTTTACTCGAGTCCTTAAACCCGAGGGATGTTTTCTCATCTGGTGCCCTAAAACCGTCTGGTCTGGGAGTCATCGGTTATAGGCTCACTACATGGGTGAACTAGAAAGCCTAAGAAAACTAAAGGAAGTAAAAAGAATATATATATATATATATATATATATATATATATATATATATATATATATATATATATATATGAATATAAATAAATGGCTTGATGGTTGGAGTTGAAATCCCAGAAATCTTCATTATCACAAAGTGCATATTATCTAGATTTTATAAAGGATAAAATATTCAATCCAATTTTGAATTCTTACATTAATTGAAGACAAGATCTTGCATAGAGACTAAGTTTAAGGAAGAATGATTTTTGGTGGACTTATGACCTTAGATCGCTTATATTTTTACAAAAATATTTTGAAAACTTGTCCCTCTTTCAAAATGTATTTTCAAAATACTAACATTTGTCTTCTTTCTTTATGGATGTTGTGGGTGCAATCCGCTGAAAACCCTCAGGAGACAACACTCCTCCGTAACCTAGAGGTTTAACGGCTTGTTACACACGCTCAGTGCAATCGCGTCACCTGCGAAAGTGGTGTAATAACATATGTAGTATAGTTTTTCTTTTTCTCGTTTTGCTCGGGATGAACAAAAGATAAGTATGGGGGTGTGATTAGTCTACAATTCTGCATTATTATATCGCATTTTCCCACCGATTTATGAATAAAATGTCGGTCTAAACCGTGTTTTGGTCTCTCTTGCAGGTAAATCCAGAGTTTAAGGACATAGAAGTAATAAGAGCTTAATTAAACCCATTTTAGGGTAATTAAATCCGCAATTCTTAGAGGCTAAGTAAGGGATTTTCTAGAAGATACGTCGAACCTAGACCCTTGCGCACGTCAGACGAATATTCGGGCAAAAATACCAGAATTGGGATATATCAGGAACATTCTCGAAGTGATGGGTACCTCCTGCCAAAAACTAGGGACCTATGTCCCAGGTACTACCGCGAATCCGTGGCAATTGCCGCGTTTTCGCGGCAATTTGGTAGGCCCACGCGTCGATTTTCGACGCGTTGCCCCGTCTCGTCTTCCAGAATCCTCCTATGCCTATAAATACCCCTGCATAGGTCCAAAGCGCAAGTAGTTTTTGATTTTAGAAGTAGTTTTTGATTTTAGGGATAGGTTTCTATCTTTAGTGTAGTGTAATGTAGGTGTTCTTCTTCATTTCTTTTGTATTTTCTTTTCTTTTAGATCTTTAATAGGGCTGAGAGATTCAGAGAGAGATAGAGAGGGATTGATGTAATAGACGGTGACAATCTATGTAAAGGAGCCTCCTTTCTTCTCTAATGTAATCTTCTCAATCTTCTACATGATGCTTTGCTAACTTTTTTTCTTCTCATGGCAATCTAATTACTAACCACTAACCATCTAACCACTTACTTGATAATCCACATGAATCTAATAGCCTCTACAAGGCCTTGCTCTTGCAAGAGCCATAGATGGCTCATGATGATGGATTCTAACATTCTAACATTTCTAACACCTAACCCACTAACTTGCTAACTTGCAATGTCTTCTTTATTTCATGCTTACCTCTAACTGGTTTTGATGATTTAACAAGTACCTGTTCAGACGGGAAAGGTGTTGTATTGTGGAGTATAATTTGCACACAAAATATATTCAAAAAGAGATAAGGTTTAGATTCAACCTCAAGTGCTTTGATCACTCCACAAAGTATTCCAAATGATTAATGTACCCTTTCCTATCTCCGTTATAGCATGGGCTATACCGAGTCGATTCTCAGGGAGAGCTTGCGATGGAAGCGTTCGGTTGGTAGTGAAGAAAAGAAAACGAAGATTCTTCTTTGTCTTAAAAGAATAAAAATGAATTGAAAAAAGAAGTAAAAGAATTGGTGGATTTGTTCATGATGGAAAATGAAAAGAAATCAAAAGGAGATTTGCTTGAAATAAAACTAAAGAATGAAAATTTTGTAGAAGATTTGAAGATGAAAAAAAACCATGACTAGCTAACCTTACTACCTTCCTAAAAACTTACTAAACTCCGTGATGGTGAATGCGTGCCTCATGTTGATTCATCGGCAAAGATTTGTCTTGCGTGTTGGTCTAATTACTTTCCCACTTGGATGACGGGTGATCACTCTTGGACTTGTCTTGTAGACGCGTAGATGTCATTGGCCTATAAGATAGACTTTCAATAATGGAATCAAAAGAGCGACACTCAAGGGATGCTAAGGAAGAAGATACAACATTCATTAATTGAAGTAAAGAAGTTGTACAACAAATAGCATATGTTTGGTGATCCATCTCCATGTTCCATCAAGGCACTTGTTCTAAAACAAGGCTCTAAATGAGGCACACATGAATCATATGGAATTACAACAAGAACTTGCCAAGCAATGAAAGTAACCCATCGGAGAAGAGAAGACCATACAACTTGCAAGATTAAAGATAGCAATCACCCATGAGTTAGTAGTTAGCAAGGTTAGTGGTTAGCTAGTTCATGTTAGAAAAGTTAGCTACTAGCCATAAGAAAAGAAAAGCAAAGCATGAATTAAAGTGCAAGTAAAGTAAAGCTAGAATTAAAGAAAGCAAGTAATACTAGAAAATGCAAGAGAAGAGAGAAGAGAATGGATCAATCCTTGCTTCACAAGTTGTCGAACCTTGGTATACACAAGCTTTCTCTCTCTTACAAACTCTCTCTTTACAGAATTTCTAGGGAGGAAGAAGATTTAGAGCACTACAAAAATCCTAGAGAGAAATCCTACAAAATACAAGCATCTAATCTCTAATCTCTCCTCTCTCCTCCACTCTTCCCTCCCTGTTACGCTCGTGCAGGCCCTGGTGCTGTATTTATAGGCCTCAGAGAGAAGGATCTAGAGCCCAGTTTGTTGGAGAGAAATCCGGGCTCCAACAACCCTGTAACTGCCGCAAATTGGCGGCAAACTCCCAGAAATTGCGGCAAGATCAAGGCCGTTGAGGCCAGATTTTCTGTTGCGAGTTTATTACAGTTTGTTATCCACGTGGATCTTCTGGAAGAGTGAGTTGGCGCGTAGAATTCTTCAGATCCTGGGCTCAAACTTGGGCTCTCTTTTGGGCTTGGAATTAATTCCATTAATTATTGCTAATTAAAGGAATTTGGGCCTTTTCTCATTTCAGATGTGGACCTGCAAAAATAGAGAGAAGCATTAAAAATCATATTTTTATTTGCAATATGCATGGAATTGATGTGGTAAAATATGCAAAATTGTATATCAATCAATACCTTGCAACTTGTTAGTGGTATGGATGTGTTGTTTGAATGTAGAAGATCAATCTTATGGACCATGCTTTGTATCGTCTATTGAAGCCTGGATTAGTGATGGCCAAGGATCCATGTGAGGCAACTATCACTAAGAGGATAGCATGGTTAGTGGAGCAATTAGTAGTTAGTAGCCATGAGTTTTATTTTCTTTTGTTTTGAAAATCATTTTCAAACTCTTTTTCTCATTTTTCTATCGATGTTTTTACCATCCTCTTAGTTCACCTTTGTTTCATCTTCCTTTTATTTTCATTTCCCAAACCACTTCTCTTTTATTTTCTTCGCCGTTTTCATCGCCTTATCCACCTACCACATGCTTGATTTCCTTTCATTTCCTTTTCTTTTCTTTTTCTAATTCTTTTAACAAAGAAGAACTGTTACATAAGGCGTGAATAGAGACTGTTAATGCTTCTATCACCTCCCGTCCCTGTGGATTCGACCCGTTGAGCCAATGTTATAACGGAAGTATCGAGGGAACATTAGCACATATGAGCTTTTCATTGATTTCATAAAACACACACTTTTTGAGTGCCGGTTCCGCCTCGATCAGATACCTCCTTTAGAAGAATTAGGGTCATTAGTCCTAAATTTTTCTGGAGTTGGTTCCCATTGAATGGTATTATTAGCTAATTCCTCATATAATAACCATCCTTCATGTTGTTCTTTTTAGAAATCCTCCTTGGCACATGGATTCTAATTGCGTTTTAGTTTGATATTCTAATCGATCATAAAGAGCTTGACAAAGTCGTCATTTCTCTATCCCATGGTGAGGGCATTGGGCATGGAGGTCCTTAAAACGTTCGAAGTACTTCCAAAAAGTTTCATTAGCTATTTGCTTAAACTGCAAGATGCTTTTCCTAATTAGTGCAGTCTTGTGAATGGGATAAAACTTCTTAAGAAGGCTTTGACGAAATTATCCCATGAGGATATGGAACCGGCCTCTAGACTATAGAGCCATTTCTTTGCTAGTCTTTCAAAAAGAATGGAACAAACCGTAATTTGAGGCTTCTACTCCTAGGCTGGGTATTTTATCATGAGACATACTTCTTCAAATTCCCTTATGAAAAAGTATGCATCCTCAGATTCAAGTTCATAAAATTTGGGAAGAGTGTTGATGTATTGTGGTTTGAGCTCAAATTGGTCCACACCTTCATCGGGTAACTGAATGCAAGAAAGAAAAGAGGTCCTAATAGAATAGAACCTATCTTGTAGTGATGGTGGTTGTGCCATGTGTGAGTCGGGTTTTTGTTCGGGTGGTGAACTGGTTCTAATTAGTCTAGATGTGAATGGGTCTCTCGACCAAGCTGACATGCACAGTTAACAAACAAGTTCACCCAATCAATCAAGAAAGAGAAAAAATAGTCAAAAATCCTATTCTAGGGTAAGCCTTGACCTAGACGACTCCTAACTTTAGACTGTCTTTAGGAGGTATATTGCTGACCTTAACAACAAGTTAATCGGCCAGGCAGGTAGCAAGGTTGGTGGGAGGTTATCCGTCAAAGATGTTCCTTAATTAAGTAACACCAACCTTCGGGCTTTCGGCCCTTAATCCCCTTCCTAGACACCGATTTGGCGAGAGTTAATTTCAAATAACTTCCTCCTTCAGCCAATCTCCTAATGAGTCCGAGTTAACCTAAGGCCAACGTCTAGTCAATTTTTATTTTAGGGTTAGGATTGTGAGTGTGACGGAGATGATTTGTGGGCCAAGGAAGGGTGATGAAATCCCCACCTTATCTTGTTTATGAGATTGCCCTTAAAATTTTTTGTGTACGTGTAAAGTAATAGACAAATATGTAAGTATACCTAGAGGGGGGGTGAATAGGTGTACGATTAATCTAATGAGCAAAATGCGAAAATTAAAACTTAATTGCAACACACTTAATGTAACCAACGAGTGTAGCCGAATTCCCGGTGAAGGGCTCTGGACTAACTCCTCTTGATTCTCTGAATAAGAGTTGAGGTGCTATATGAAGCTTTCGCGGTTTAAACACAAGTGAGGCACACACAAACAACACAAGCATATATATGATATGGCAATATGAATAGATGCACAAAGTAATAGAGAGAGAGTTAAGAGAAAGTGGATCAATCGCTAACACACGGATATGTTTCGAGGTTCGAGCACACAGCTCTACGTCCCCGCCTTCACACAGAAGGATTTTCACTAACTTGTCCACACAGGACTCCCACACAGGGAACCTCCACTGAGGATTTGGGAAATACAATAACCGGGAGTACACAACTCCTCTCTCAATTACAACACAACCTCTACACTTAGAGTCTAGGCATAAAGCCACCAATATCAACCTCACAAATGAGGGATAGGCACAAAGCCAATACAAAACACAATCCACCTCTTCTCTAAGAGGGATACCAACACAACCTCCACCTCTCACCAGAGGGAGCCAACCACCACTCCAATAATCAACCTCTACACAAGAGGGATATCACAAATTAGGAGGGCTAACAACTAGGTAGTCTATCTCAACCACAAACAACTTCTTTTCCCACAAAACAAAGATCTTAATAGATAGGATAGAATGATATGGCTCAAGTGTGAGAAAAACACATGGAATGAAAAATAAATACTCAAAGAAAATCCTTGGAAAAACTAGAAATAAGGATGAAGAAGATGAACCAAAATACTTTTCCAAAATCACTTTTCTTTGATTTTCAGAACCCTATAAAAACACCAAATCAAATGTAAACTTTAAAGCTCAAAACTCTTTTGAAACTTGTATAAAAAAAACTAGAGAGTATAAAAATTTGTGGCTCTTCAAAATCTTACAAAACCCACTTCAAATGTGGTATATATAACCCCAATAAAAATTCTGCCCATTGGCAGCTGACAAGGTCAAAATTGACCTTCCGGTCGACGGCCAATGGTCAAAAAAGTGACTGTTGAGCCAGCGGTCGACCGCCCGGTCGACCGTGTCAGATCCAGAGAGCAACGACTCTCTGGCCAGTCGACCGCTCGGTCGACCGAGTCTAGAAACAGATAGCAGTGCTCTCTGCCCGGTTGATCGCTCGGTCGACCGGAGGCTTTCCAGAGAGCAGAGCTCTCTGGCGGTTGACCGGGACGGTCGACCGGGCCTCCCAGCTTGGCTGCGTGCACGTTCTGTGCACGTTGGTCGACCGGCCCGGGTCGAACGCCCACTGCTACGGTCGACCGGCCCGGTCGACCGGCAGTCAGCCAGTCTGACATTTTTGGGACAGAAAAACTAGGGTTTTTAACTTAAATAAAATCTCATAAAAACTCTAAAAATTCACAAAAATAAGTTCTTATATTATATTTGAAATACAAACATGTGTGAAAAAATTCAACACATATTTCAACTTATTTGAACCATTTTTGTGTCTTAGAAATTTTAAAAAAATCAAAACTCGTATTTTCTAAAACTTAGATTTTGAAATGGAAATCCAATTTTTTCAAAACAAATCCAAATACAAAAACATGATATAGAAACAACATTTAAGCATGTAGTATATGGATAGAATCCAATATACATGAAATATATATATATCACTGTTTTTGACATTAAATCCGAAAATAAGTTTTTTTAAAATACCAAAACTCCAAACTCATGAAATAGACTATCAAACTAAGTTTATTTAAATAGTTGAAGCATAGATGTATATAGAACAAATCTAATATACATTAAACCATGTAAACTTGTTGATTCTATCTATTCATGAAAATCAAGATCGGTTAAACCAAAAACCGAAAACCAAAACATGAAACTTAAACAAGTGTGTGTGTGTGAAATTGAGCATATCACACTATCTAATCTTTAACAATGGATTTAAACTATAAACTAAACACAGTACCGAAGTCTTCTTGTAGAGCTCCGTCTCCAAGTCGACTCGATCCAAACGTGATCCACCGAGCTTGACTCCAACCGAGTGCTAGATATGAACTTTGACGCTCGCTCCTCTTGAATCACCATGTGAAAGCTCCAAAACACCTTTATTGAAGCTAATCACCTACTAATATCTTGGTTAAGTATCTGAAACTAAACATTACAAGATTATTAGTAAACTATAACTACATGAGTTAATCATCATCAAAACTAGAGTGGAAGGCCTCTGGGCCAACAATCTCCCCCTTTTTGATGATGACAAAACTCATGGAGTTATATATGCATTGATTAAAGTTAAGCTTCAAAGAAGCTCCCCATTAACTCATGCATAGCAATAAACAATAAATATATGCAATGAATACTAAACATGAATATGCATCAACATGCATCATATAATGAAATGAACATGCTCTTGATATCAAACTTTTAAAATAAATTCCTTTTCCTTTTTAAAATAAACATGTTCTTTAAATAATTGCTCTTGATATCAATAAAAATTTCAATTTGAAAACTTTATCAATAAAAGCAACATAAAAACTCTTGATACCAATCAATAAAAAAAATTCTTGATACCAATTGGAAGATAATCAATAAAAGTTTTTGATACCGACAATAAAAAATATCAATATGAAATAACTTTGATATAAACTTACAAATAACAATAAACATGCATATAAACTCAAATACTTCTCCCCTTTTTGTCAATCATCAACAAAGGGGTCAAAGAAAACAATAAAATAATGTTCTCTCCCTTTTGTCTTAAAACAAAAAAATTATCAATAAGGCGTGAAATCAAAACAAAACATTATGATACAAATTGAAAAAAAATATATCAATTTAAAAATAAATAAAACATACCAATTGAAGGTACATAAACAAATGTTTTTAATCTAAATTTAAATACCAATGGGAAGTAAATAAATCATTTTGACGAATCCAACCAAAAATTTTGATATTAATTTAAAAAATATATAGATAATCTTGATATCAATTATAAAGATTAGTACCAATTGAAAGTATTTTTTTATTAGGAGCATATGATACCAAAAATAATCAATATCATTTTTTAACATAAAGTGTAGGAGTAAAATATCAAGGGTAAACAAAATCAATTAAAAGATGAAATGTGAATTTTCTCCCCCTTATGAAATACCAAATAAAATGATGCATAAGCTTGTATATGATACCAATTGAAACATAATCAATTGAAATATAATAGTCATTTAAGAAATCAAGTTTAGCATAACTAAAATTTGTGCTCTGATTGAGGCTAAACCTGCACAAAAAATACGAGATTATAGAACTTAAGAAAGGAATGTGCAAGTGCTCAATTCTTCCGCTATAGCAAGTGGCTATGCGGGTCGTGATCCACAAGGAGGGTTTGCGATGGAAGCGTTACAGTTCTTTATATTGAATCTTTATGACAACAAACGAAAGTTCTTCTCTGTTTTTAAAGTTAAGAAAAAGAAAAAGAAAGTTATAGTTAAAGTTAGAAGAATATGAAAGATGAAGAGGGTGAAAAAATCAGAAAACGGCGAAAGAAAGCGACAAGGAAGTGAAAAGGATGATTTAGAAGAGGTATTGTGTTTGTGATTTAATTTACAGAAAAAAAGAAAAGAAATAAAAACAATTGCTTACCTTCTCTTCGACAAAAGCTTACCTTGAGTCTGCAGCGACGATTTTACCTTGAAGTGGAGGCATTCAGCGCATAGCCCATAAGATTTGAGTGTTGGTCTTCATCCACATTACATCATCAAGACTACTTCAAGAATGAAATGATACAGAGAGAGACCTACTCCATCGTCATGAGCTATCGATGGCACTCGCAATGGCAAGGCTCTTTCGATACTTTTAGACTCACTTGGAAGGCAGTTGTACCAAAAAGAAAGGTAAAATAGAAAAGAAGAAGAGAACTAAAAAGAACATACAAGGAAATAGCATTGATTTGATTTCATAACAATCGAAGAAAAGAAATAAAACCTTACACCAGTGTCACTCCAGCTCTAGCTTCATTCTTGTTCTTCGATGAAAATCTGATCTCCTCTTATTTACATAAATGAAAATTACAATTACATGAAAAAGAAAAACAAAAACCTAAACTAAGAAATGGAAAAACTAGTCTAAAATCCTAATCTGCATGGTCCTCCTTTTTGCCTTTGAGTGCAGGTATTTATAGGAGAAATGGAGGGGGTAGAGGTGGATATTCAGTTCTGATCTGCTGTTTGTTGGCTTGTTGATTACTGAATATCACTTAACAACTGATAGAATTAGAAATAATGATCAACATAAGAGTTATAGCTCTGTCAGTCTACTTTCTGGATCATCTTGAATCATTAGAATTGAGATTCTGTAGCAAAAGTTATGATTCGAATACTAAAATGTATTCAGTCAGAATCTGAATCAAACTTGCTTGATCTTTGCTTCAACCGATCGATTCTGAGAGGATTCTTCTCAACCAGTTTTCAACCTCTTGATTTTTCCCTGATTTACTGAGTGTGAATTAACTCTAATTTAATTCAGAATTTTTGTGGGCTTTGGGCTCATTTTTCTTCATCTCCTTAAAGAATGGGCCTGCAAATAAATTAAGCAATTAATTAGGACAATGCAGGCTTTTATTAAAATAAGTATGAAAATGTGACATTAAATATGCAACATTAGTGACCAATCACACCCCCATACCTATCTTTTGCTCGTCCTCGAGCAAAACAACTAAACTATACTAAGGATTATTAGACCACTTTCGCAGGTCGCGCGATTGCACTGAGCATGTGCAACAAGCCGTTAAACCTCTAGGTTCCCCCTAGAGGACGAGTTTTGTCTCGTGAGGGTTTTCAGCGGATTGCACCCACAAAATCCATAAAGAAAGGGAAATAAAGAGTTAGTATTTTCGAAAAGCATTTTGAAAGAGAAAAATATTTGAAATATGATTGTAAGATCTAAGCAATCTATAAGTTATAGGAAAACCGAATCTTTCATTCCTAAACTTAGTCTCTATTCAAAAATTTGTTATCAATCAAAGTAAGGAGTCAAATTGTACTTCTCATCTAGTCTATTACTTTACCCTAAGTCATATGCACCTTGTGACTGTGAAAATTTTGACTAAGGGTTCATTAACTCTAACTCTTATGCCTTATTTATTTATATATATACTTTTTTTTGTGGTATTATTCCTTAGTTCTATTAGGCTTTCTAATCTGCTCATGTAACGAGCCTCTAATCGATGACTCCCAAACCAACGGTCTTAGGGCACCAGGTGAGAAGACACCCCTAGGACTTAAGGACTCGAGCAGACAAGGCCACAAAACTAAGGATTTTATTATATGAACCTCTTTTAGGCGTGAATACTCATGCTTTATTAGGCACAGACACCCAGCTTAATCAGAGGATCTAATCATCTTTCGCATAAATACTAAGGCTTACTTAGGCCAAAGCACCTAGCTAATCAATAATTAGACTTATTCATTTTTTTTTTAAACTTATCTAAATATCTTTCGCATAAATACTAAGGCTTGCTTAGGCCAAAGCACCTAGCTAATCAATAATTAGACTTATTCATTTTTATATATATATATATATATATTTATAAGGCATAAGAATCTTTGTTTTTGAACCCTAAGTGTGTAAGTGTATGAAGTATGCATATTTCATCAAGGTAAAGATCAAGACTAAATTACTTTGACAAATTATCTTCCTAACCCTAAAAATCAAACAAATTATCTTATTTTGACTAAGTATAAGAAATCCTAATTTGGATTTTCCTATTCCTTAAAATTAACTTAATTTCTTACAAAAATAAGTCAAAATATTGTTTCTATTTTTCAAAAAGTTTTAAAAGTAAAGAAAAATGTCAATTTTTTTTTTTTTTTTATTTTTATTTAAAAAAAAAGAAAAGTTATGTTAGACCCTCCCCCACACCTATCTCATGCATTGTCCTCAATGTATGAATTAATGCATAGATGCATGAAAAAGAAGAAAGGGAAGGAAAAGGTTACCTTAAGGTGGTGGTTCCGGTGGTGGTCTAATTGGTCCACGAAACGCAGCCCAATCAACTTTTCTTGGGTCTCGGAGGAACCCACCAGCACTATCTTTAATATAACCCATTAAAAAGATATATCCATGAAGGATTTTTATTAAAAATTTAACCCCATCTAATTTCCAAATTCCATAATTGATTTCGGAGTCAAATTTGTCAACCGCCTCGTCCCAGAATGGAGTATGAAATGATAGAACAGTTGACTTGGACTCAGGAAGGACAGGAACTAATACCGACTCAGGAAGGTGACTTAAGTCAAGTAAAGGTTCAGGAGTCGAAATAGGTTCAGAAATTGGGTCCAAGTCAAGAAATTGAAACTCCAGTCCACATGTATTTTCTAACAATGGAATGTGACTTAATGTGGGTGATTCCAGTTCATGAATGATAGGTGGAGGAATCAAAACTGACTCTAAAACATTACTCAAGTTTGGTAACACAACAGGAGTCAAGATGATTCAGAAAGTTGAACTGGATCACTGATATGAGAATCTAGGTCACATATCTCATTGACTTCAATATCAAAAAATTGAGAACTTGCCAATTTGTCAATAGGATCTTCAAGAGTGTATAATTGGTCAAGTTCAATATGATCCTCACAGATGGGTGATTCAATTTCATTATGGATTGGTACAGGATCCAATGTTGACTCGGGGAAAAGATCGAAATCAGGTGAAGATACCGGAGTCATTATTGAATCAGGAAGAAGCATTGAATCACTAAGTTGGGGTTCAAGATCATATTCATTCTCAAGTTCTATTTCAGGAAAAGGAAAACTTGCTAAACTATCAATATCTTTTTCAAAATTTGGAGTTTGGGCAAGTTCAAGTGGTTGTTCTGAAATGGAATCTTGATTTTCAAAACTACATGACTCTTCGGCTCTAACAGAATAGTTAGTGACATCAGGACGGTGGGAACGTAGAGATTCGACCATCATATCTATGTCACGATTACGAGTGTTTGAGCCTGAGTCATGACTTCAAGCATCTTTTCATAGTTGATAGGTTCATTGTTTGATGAAAAGATGAAGAATTGTCTTGAAAGTGGTAGTGAAATTGTGAGTCCATCAGATTTTGGGATTTGTGTTTGGACTCACGCATACTCATTTCCAAAATTGATGGTTTCTTATTTTGGACGGGTGGAACTGAGTATGACTCTTGAAAATATTGTGGACTAGGTGGAGAAGGAGGACAAGGTGGTTGAAAATTATGCTCGGGGGAGGTGAATCCCCACTGACTCGGTGAAGAGTTGAAGTCATTATGGAAATTATAGTTATTAGATGGGGGGTATGGGTTATATTGATTCGGATAAGACCAATTCGGCACACTAGGTTGGTCAAAGTTATGATATGCCGGTTGATAATATCCGAAAATGAAGTCGGTGTGTAATATGGATTATTATTGTAGTTGAAAAAATTATTATTATAGTCCATATCACACAATAGAATACAAACAAAGAAAAACAAACAAATAAACAAACAAAAAAAAAATTCTAGCCTAAGTTAGGGTAGACTTAGGACCTAGACGACTCCTAACTGGTTAGACTGTCCACGGGAGGTCTAATGTAGACTTTAACCACAAGCTAATCAGCCAGGTCAGGGCAAGGTTGGTGGGAGGTTTCCGTCAAAGACGTTCCTTAATTAAATAACCACCAACCTTCGGGCTTTCGGCCCTCAATCCCTTTCCTAGACACTGTTTTGCAGGAGTTAGATTCCAACATTTTTTCCCCTTAGGATAATCTCCTAATTGAGTCCGAGATGTCCCTAGGGCCAACGTCTACTCATTTTAAGTTAGGCTTGGGTTAGTGAGTGCTTGGAGATGGTTTTTGGGCTAAGGAAGGGTGATCAAATCCCCACCTTATCTTGATTTGGGTTTTGCCCTTAGAATTGATTCGTGCAAGTGTGCAAGATATAGGAAAGTAGCATTCAAAATCAAAATCACCCAAGAATGTTTCCTAAACTATATGCTATGCATACATACCTTGTCTCCAGCTCTCTTCAACAGTAAAGTAAAAGAATTGAAAAGACTTGTGCCTAGAATGCAAATGTCTAATCAATTTTTAACTTTAAACGAATCTTTTACTGTTGATTATTAGCAGGCTTATGTTATGGCATATAAGAAAAATTAAAGTTACAGCAAACTTGAATTTGTAAACTAAGCAGCCCTGCAAAAAGCTGTTAGTAGTCAACTCGTCCTTGCCGCGGATCCGCGGCTTTTGCCGTGGAAATGCGGCAATTCAGAGGGCCCCTGGTCTCTGCTTTTTGGAGCAGAGGCCCAAGGCCACTTGTATGTCACTGTAATAATAATTTTCTGCTTTGCTTGCCCTGTAACCTGCAACAGAGAAGAAAATTCGTTTAGTTCTAAAAAATTTTCAAAAAAAAATTCAAATTTCAATAAAAAAATGTTACCCTCCCCGGCAACGGCGCCAAAATTTGATTGAGGCTAAACCTGCACAAAAAATACGAGATTATAGAACTAAGAAAGGAATGTGCAAGTGCTCAATTCTTCCGCTATAGCAAGTGGCTATGCGGGTCGTGATCCACAAGGAGGGTTTGCGATGGAAGCGTTACAGTTCTTTATATTGAAATCTTTATGACAACAAACGAAAGTTCTTCTCTGTTTTTAAAGTTAAGAAAAAGAAAAAGAAAGTTATAGTTAAAGTTAGAAGAATATGAAAGATGAAGAGGGTGAAAAAATCAGAAAACGGCGAAAGAAAGCGACAAGGAAGTGAAAAGGATGATTTAGAAGAGGTATTGTGTTTGTGATTTAATTTACAGAAATAAAAGAAAAGAAATAAAAACAATTGCTTACCTTCTCTTCGTCAAAAGCTTACCTTGAGTCTGCAGCGACGATTTTACCTTGAAGTGGAGGCATTCAGCGCATAGCCCATAAGATTTGAGTGTTGGTCTTCATCCACATTACATCATCAAGACTACTTCAAGAATGAAATGATACAGAGAGAGACCTACTCCATCGTCATGAGCTATCGATGGCACTCGCAATGGCAAGGCTCTTTCGATGCTTCTAGACTCACTTGGAAGGCAGTTGTACCAAAAAGAAAGGTAAAATAGAAAAGAAGAAGAGAACTAAAAAGAACATACAAGGAAATAGCATTGATTTGATTTCATAACAATCGAAGAAAAGAAATAAAACCTTACACCAGTGTCACTCCAGCTCTAGCTTCATTCTTGTTCTTCGATGAAAGTCTGATCTCCTCTTATTTACATAAATGAAAATTACAATTACATGAAAAAGAAAAACAAAAACCTAAACTAAGAAATGGAAAAACTAGTCTAAAATCCTAATCTGCATGGTCCTCCTTTTTGCCTTTGAGTGCAGGTATTTATAGGAGAAATGGAGGGGGTAGAGGTGGATATTCAGTTCTGATCTTCTGTTTGTTGGCTTGTTGATTACTGAATATCACTTAACAACTGACAGAATTAGAAATAATGATCAACATAAGAGTTATAGCTCTGTCAGTCTACTTTCTGGATCATCTTGAATCATCAGAATTGAGATTCTGTAGCAAAAGTTATGATTCGAATACTAAAATGTATCCAGTCAGAATCTGAATCAAACTTGCTTGATCTTTGCTTCAACCGATCGATTCTGAGAGGATTCTTCTCAACCAGTTTCAACCTCTTGATTTTCCCTGATTTACTGAGTCTGAATTAACTCTAATTTAATTCAGAATTTTTGTGGGCTTTGGGCTCATTTTTCTTCATCTCCTTAAAGAATGGGCCTGCAAATAAATTAAGCAATTAATTAGGACAATGCAGGCTTTTATTAAAAATAAGTATGAAAATGTGACATTAAATATGCAACATTAGTGACCAATCATGCTCAAAGATAAAGAGATATAGTAAGCACAAGTAAAGTATATATATGTATGAAAAATTAAATACCAATTGAAATTGATACTATTTGAAATTGAAGCATACATATATAAAAAACATATATGAGTATACAAAAATAATATCAATAGTGATACCAATTGAAAAGATCTAATAATATCAATTGAAAACAAAATAAGATCAAGTATATAACTCATATTACCTACCACCCATTTCATGCACATGTTTAAAATGGATTTTCAATAAGAAGCATACAAGGCATGGTCGCCCAACCAACTGCCCTTAAATGGAAGGGTTTTCAAAAATAGGTTTGAAAATAGTTTAGCATAATTGAAAACTCTTCCAAAATAAAGAATATGAACTAGTTATATGAAAAATTTGTAAACTAGTACGAAATCCTTCAAGCAAGGAATAAAACAAAAATATATTCCATGAAAAATATGTAAATCACATGATCACCAAACACTCGAAATCTATAAAGCCCATATCATACTCATGAAAATAAAATCATGAGAAAACAATAAATAAAGTGAGTGTATAAGAATTATGTGAAACACATTATCATGAAACTAGGCAATCGAGCTCAAAATGAAATTCCTTAAAACATGAAAGTCATCAAAACTAGAATCCTTCAAGGTATATGTATGTCATGTACGAACTAAAGTATACATACATATCCAAATATAAACGAGTCCACAAAAGATATGCATGAAGGCAAGTGGCTCAAGGATGTATATGTATAGCTAATAGTTTAGACACAATGACATATACAAGAAGTTTAAACATAAACATGAAAACATGTACAAAATGGGAATACAAGTCAAATGCATGAATCATCAAAACTAGGCTATACTAGTACATCTAATAAGTACAAATGAGCATTCAAGCACAAATACATAATAATCTATTTGTGGCTCACTAGATGTACAAGTATATATCCGAGTTTTAATGAAAACTAACATCCAAACATGTAATCAAAATATGAAGCATAAAATCAAAACAAAACTCATATGATCATTATGTGAATGAACATGTATTAGATCTATGATATACATATTAGCTAAACAAATGTGAGAACACAAAAGTATAAGTCCATATAAACATGGGTGTCTCAAATACTAATCATGCATATCACAAGTCTATAATCATGTCATTTAACATACTAATCATGAAACATCAAAACATGCTAAAAATGAATAATATGAAAGCATGTAAACATAAATGAGGAGTAAGAGATCGTTACCAAAACAAAACGGGTAACTCTCCATGTCTCCAAAATAAGGTGGTCCTCCCACCAAAACTCCCCTTGAAAGTGATGCATCCAAATAGTCTTCTTTAAGCTCGAAACGCATCCACCTCAAGGTACCATCACTCTCACGTCAAGCGAGAGTCCACACCTACATCAAATAGCATAGGGGTGGATTTTGGTACCCATACTCTTTTGGGTCCATGGGGGTTAGCTCCTTTCCTAACCCAAACAAACTTAGTTGCTAAATTTGAATCATGTATACGATCATAACAAAACTTAGTAAGGTGGCCCTTACGTCCACAATGTGTACAAGTGTACACATGAGCATACATCGTGTTATGGGAGTAAACGTGAGAAGCATGTGTATGTCGTGGTTTGTGTGCATGCATAGGAGGAACTTGTTTCTTTCGAAACACAGATTTCAATCGTGAGTGGTTCAAAGCACATTGGCTTAAGGTGGAGCCCAAACATTTAACACTATTCTTAAGCATAGATATATCATTTTCAATTATAGAAGAAGAGGTGCAGGTAATAGGTGAGCTAGAATGTGAAGCTACACTAGCATGGCAAACATGAGAGTCTAAATCATTTTTCAAAGAAACATTTCATTAGACATCAATTCCAATTCTTTTGAAATAGAAACAATTTTGTTTTTTGAAGAATCATTTTCTTTTAAAGCAAACTCAAGTTTTGAAGTTAAAGATTCATTTTTCTTTAAAACATTTCATAATCATTTATATTTTTCAAAATTCATTTTCTTTTAGAGAAAGATCAAGTTTGGAATTCAATGAATCCCTTTCATTAGAAATCTCCACTTTCTCTTGCAAAACCAACTCAAGTTTTGAAAACAAATCCTTATTTTCTTTAATAAACTTACAAGTTTTCTTTTTCAAAACTTTATATTTTCAAGAAGGTTCTCACAAACAATAGATAACTCTTCATTTAATGCATCAACATCCATACTATCAAGATCATCAAATGAAGAGCTAGCACTATCTAGTTGAGTATCTGAATGTACCTCAAGGGAGTCATTCCCTTGGACCATGTAGCATCGTTGTTCGGATTCATCCTCACTAGATTCCTTCTCCACAAGGTTCGTCTTTTCTAGCGCGGGAGAAGTCAACGTGTTCCACACTGCAAAGGCGGAATCACAATGAGAAACCATACAAAGATATTCTTTATTAAGCGTGCTTCTAAGTGCCTCAAGGGCTTATGCATTGGCCTCTATATGCTTACTATTACCAAGATAGGATTTCTTAGTAGCAGTAAGGAAAACATGCAAGCCTAGGGTTTTTAGATACGTGGACATCCTAAATTTTCACTGTTAATGTTGGAGACATCAAACATGGGAGGTGACAAACAATCCATGAGTGTGTGTAAACAATATAAATGTGCAAATGCAAATGATAGATTAGCAAAACCAAGATCACACTCCTAGGTGGTTAAACCTAATATCAGGAGCGTAGGCTCTGATACCAATTGTAAGTACACCTAGAGGGGGGGTGAATAGGTGAATGGATAATCTAATGAGCAAAATACGAAAATTAAAAACTTAATTGCAACACACTTAATGTAACCAACGAGTGTAGCCGAATTCCCGGTGAAGGGCTCTGGACTAACTCCTCTTGATTCCTCTGAATAAGAGTTGAGGTGCTATATGAAGTTCTCGTAGTTAAACACAAGTGAGGCACACACAAACAACACAAGCATATATATGATATGGCAATATGAATAGATGCACAAAGTAATAAAGAGAGTTAAGAGAAAGTGGATCAATCGCTAACACACAGATATGTTTCGAGGTTTGAGCACACAGCTCTACGTCCCCGCCTTCACACAGAAGGATTTCCACTAACTTGTCCACACAGGACTCCCACACAGGGAACCTCCACTGAAGATTTGGGGCAATATAATAACCGGGAGTACACAACTCCTCACTCAATTACAACACAGCCTCTACACTTAGAGTCTAGGCATAAAGCCACCAATATCAACCTCACAAATGAGGGATAGGCACAAAGCTAATACAAAACACAATCCACCTCTTCACTAAGAGGGATACCAACACAACCTCCACCTCTCACCAGAGGGGGCCAACCACCACTCCAATAATCAACCTCTACACAAGAGGGATATCACAAATTAGGAGGGTTAAAAACCTAGGTAGTCTATCTCAACCACAAACAACTTCTTTTCCCACAAACAAAGATCTTAATAGATAGGATAGAATGATATGGCTCAAGTGTGAGAAAAACACAAGGAATGAAAAAATAAATACTCAAAGAATCCTTGGGAAAAACTAGAGAAATAAGATGAAGAAGATGAACCAAAATACTTTTCCCAAAATCACTTTTCTTTGATTTTCAGAACCCTATAAAAACACCAAATCAAATGTAAACTTTAAAGCTCAAAACTCTTTTGAAACTTGTATAAAAAAACTAGAGAGTATAAAATTTTTGGCTCTTCAAATCTTACCAAAATCCACTTCAAATGTGGTATATATAACCCCCATAAAAATTCTGTCCGTTGGCAGCTGACAAGGTCAAAATTGACCTTCCGGTCGACCGGCCGGTTGACTGGCCAATGGTCAAAAAAGTGACCGTTGAGCCCAGCGGTCGACCGCTCGGTCGACCGTGTCAGATCCAGAGAGCAACGGCTCTCTGGCCGATCGACCACTCGTCGATCGAGTCTGGAAACAGAGAGCAGTGCTCTCCGCCCGGTCGACCGCTCGGTCGACCGGAGGCTTTCCAGAGAGCAAAGCTCTCTGGCGGTCGACCGGAACAGTCGACCGGCCTCCCCAGCTTGGCTGCGTGCACGTTCTGTGCATGTTGGTCGACCAGCCCGATCGACCCCCACTGCTACGGTCGACCGGCAGTCAGCCAGTTGACATTTTTGGGACAGAAAAACTAGGGTTTTTAACTTAAATAAAATCCCATAAAAACTCTAAAAATCCACAAAAATAAGTTCTTATATTATATTTAAAATACAAACAGTGTGAAAAAATTCAACTCATATTTCAACTTATTTGAACCATTTTTTTGTCTTAGAAATTTTGCCGAAAATCAAAACTCGTATTTTTCAAAACTTAGATTTTGAAATGGAAATCCAATTTTTTCAAAACACATCCAAATACAAAAACATGATATAGAAACAACATTTAAGCATGTAGTATATGGATAGAATCTAATATACATGAAATATATATATATATATATATATATATATAATATATATATATTATATCACTGTTTTTGACATTAAATCCGGAAATAAGTTTTGTTAAAATACCAAAACTCTAAACTCATGAATAGACTATCAAACTAAGTTTGTTTAAATAGTTAAAGCATAGATGTATATAGAACAAATCTAATATACATTAAACCATGTAAACTTGTTGATTCTATCTATTCATGAAAACCAAGATCGGTTTAAACCAAAAACTGAAAACCAAAACATGAAACTTAAACAAGTGGTGTGTTGTGAACTTGAGCATATCATACTATCTAATCTTTAACAATAGATCTAAATTATAAACTAAATACGGTACCGAAGTCTTCTTATAGAGCTCCGTCTCCAAGTCGATTCGATCCAAACGTGATCCGCTGAGCTTGACTCCAACGCGAGTGCTAGATATGAACTTTGATGCTCGGGCTCTTGAATCACCATGTGAAAGCTCCAAAACACCTTTATTGAAGCTAATCACCTACTAATATCTTGGTTAAGTATCTGAAACTAAATATCACAAGATTATTAGTAAACTATAACTATATGAGTTAATCATCATCAAAACTAAAGTGGAAGGCCTCTGGGCCAATAAAATAGTCACTCAAAAAGCAGTAAATCAGCCAAGAGTGCTTCCTAATCTATAGCAATGCGAACGTACCTTGTCGCCAGCACTCTTCAACAGAAATTAAAAAAATTAAATAGATAGTGCCTATGATGCAAGAGTCTAATTTTTTTATTTTTTCAACGAATAGGTTACTGTTAATTAGTTAGAAGTATGCAGGGTGATCACAGAGAAAACTTAACAAAACAGTAAATAGAACTTTCAATTTTTAGCAACCTGCAGAAAATTCAGTAAGTAGTTACTACTACTGCCGCGGAAAAGCGGCTTTGGCCGCGTTTGCGCGGCTAGGTAGTAGGCTCTGCTGCTCTGCCTTCTAGGGCAGAGGCACAGAGTTACTATATGTCCTTTGCTGCAGTTATATTTCCTATTCTCTGATCCTGCAAACAGAAAGAAAGAGAAGAATTAGTTTTGAGAATATCTGACATTCCTTCCCCGACAACGGCGCCAAAAATTTTGATCGGAACGAGAAATTATATAAAAATAGTTTAAGAGTTAGAAGTCTTAGTCTCGTTTCAATTTAACCGTGTAGCAAAGGCTAGACGGGTCGATCCACAGGGAAGGATGCGATGCAAGCGTTTCGGAACGATCTTCTCTGTATTTCACTTAGAACAGAAGAAAAAGAGAGATTGATTATATTTGATTGATTTTGAGAAATATAGTTTACTAATCATCTACCACAACCCATAGTATTAGTCTCAAATAATGAATATCATTTGAAATAATAAACATCCACCCTAGGTTATTAATTGCTATTCAAGCAAGATGAATAATATTGGAACCCTAACTAGTGTACACTAATAATGATTAAACAGTTGTTCATCCTAATTTCAATGCATAGCATAAGAGAAGTTAACTTAAAATTATGCTATCAAAGTTTTTAAGTACGAATTATAAAGAACCATTAAAAAGTGTAACTAGATTAAAGTAAATCTCATCAATTCATCTTCAAGAAGATATTTTTAATTCTAGGTTTCTAATAATAGCTATCAATCAATTCACTTTTTGAACTAACTAGGGTTGATCGAGAGATTAGCAAACTATGATTTTAATTTAGTTATTCATCCTTTTATGTTATTTTCAAGTTTTTATGTGGAATCAAAAGAATTGCAAGAAAATAAAAGAAGGAAATAAAACAATTAATCTAAGCAGGAAAGCGAAATTAAATTGCAAAGAAGAAAAGAGTAACCTTTATTGGGTGTCACTGACAATTTACAAAGCTCCTCGTTCTTCAAAATAATCTTCAAATAAAACAAAAAACAAGAAATTTCGAAAATAAAAAAAGATCTAAAGAAAAACCTTAATTCAGTCGCTGGATGCCCCTCTCTGTTGCTCTGTAGGGTATTTATAGGAGATATAGGAAGTAGAGTCCCAGTACAACTCTCCCACGAAATCGCGTAACCAATCTAATCCAAAGAGCCGCGGAAACGTGGCTATGGCCGCGTTTCCGCGGCTATAGCGTGGCCAATGGCACGCGCTTTCTTGCGTGACCTCCTCTGGTCCGTCCATCTGGGCGCCTCCTTCTAGATTCTGCATGCAGACCCTCTATCTTGAGAATTCAGGATAACTTGGGAAGCAAGTTATCATAAATTCAAATTTATAAAAGGATTTTTATCTTTAAACTTTTTCCTTTTATCTTTATCCTTATCTTGCAAGCAACTAGGTTTGAATAGAAGTCCATCTCATCTTATCCTTTTCCTCCTTTTTTAGCAATGAGGAGTTCTATTTTATCCTTCCTTTTCTTCCCTTAGATTTTAAAATTCAAGTTTAGATTAGGTTAGATAATGTAGAAACTTCTAAATTACTACAATTTTTTGCACATGGGCTTTTGGGCTTTTGGGCTTCATTCGGGCTTTATTTCTTTATTTTTTAATTACTCAAGGCCTGCACACATTAAACAATAAAACATTAGTAGTAGTGCGTAATAAAAGAATATATAGAGAAATATGATGGTAAATGTGATGATAAATATGCACTTTTTACAACCTATCACATGGACAACTCCAGTAGTAGTATAATAACCAATGCGATCTACTATTATGTTAGACATAGATGATAATGGTAAGAGTGTAGATCAGAAATTATATAGAGGTATGATTAGTTCACTCTTATATATTACTACTAGTTGACTAGATATAATGTTTAGTATTTATTTATATGCTAGATATCAGTCTAATCCTAAAGAATCACATCTTAAAGTAGTAAAAAAAATTCTTAGATACATTAAAAATACCTTGATTATGATTTGTAATCAAGTTCTTTTGATTTAATATTTATAATGGTGATGATTTTGCTGGCTATAAATCTGATAGAAAAAGCATTAGTGGTACATGTTACTTTTTAGGCCATTCACTAGTTTCATGATTCAGTCAGTAAGAAACAAAACTCTATGTCACTATCTACAAAAGAAGCAGAATATATCGCTGCTAGTATAGCATGTACTCAACTTTATGGATGAAACAAAGTTTAATTAATTTTGACATAGATTGTTCCACATCTTCCATATTGTATGATAATACTAGTGCTATTAATTATTTAAAAATTCTATCCAGCACTTACGTATAAAATACATTGATATTCGACATTATTTTTTACGTGATCATGCTATAAAAGGTAATATTTCTTTAACTTTTATATCTACTGATAATTAAATAGCTGATATCTTCACAAAAACCTCAAAAGAAGATGTTTTATGAAATTCCAAAGAGAACTGGGTATTATGGAATTTTTGATGTATGAAATTCATTTGCATATAGATTGCATTGCATACAATGTATTTTTTCTTTATTAGTCAACTTATAGTGCTATTTGTCGACTTATAATTGTTATTAGCCGACTAGACTATAGAGTAGTCGAATAATAGACTAACAAAGACTTGAGTTTTTCTGGGAACTTGGATTAGTCGACTAGAGGTTCCTATCAGTCGACTAATTCTAGTTATTAATCGACTAGCCCATGTTATTAGTCGACTAATGTGGGAATTCTATGTTTTTTTTAAATGAGTATCTACTTTCAAACCCGACCCGTTTCACTTATTTCTGCGACCCGACTACTCTCTAAATTGATCTTACCTGTTGATCTCCCCTCTATCACTTATATTTCCTATTATATCTTTTTTTTACTCTCAAACTCTAAGTTTCCCCACTCCCTCAAGCTCAGTCGACTGGTGTAGAATCTTCTCCAAGTTTTTTTCTCCAAAATTCCATCCACATCTTGGGTTGTAAGTCTATTTCATCTTTAATTTCATCCCTAGTCTCAATCTTTGTCATGTCTAGAGTCAAGAAATCTAAATTTACAGCTTTCTCTTTCACTAATTTTAGGGTTTTCCTTAAAAATCTAGGATTAGAGCCTAGTTATCAAAGAATCTCTCAATTAGAAATAATTCCTGATAGGTTTGTCAATTTTAATGATTTCATGGAATATGATATCATATCTTACCTCCAAAACACTGGTCTTTATGACCTATTTTTCATTGAACATAAACAAGGGTAATATCCATCACTCATTTACCTACTTTTTACAAATCTTACCTATGAGGATGATAACTCTGTCCAATTGTCTACCTTATAATGGTGTTGACATAAAATTAACACTAAAGTCTTTGGGAATTTTTTTTCTATCACTTATCAAGGTCTTTCTCTTAGTGAAATTGAAATTAATGATGATGAAGTCTTTGTTAAAAATCTACTTACCCGGTTAGGGTCCTCCTATGTCAAATAATAAGCTTCAACCAATTTCCCGGCTTATCGATCATATTCTATCTTATAATATTTGTCTAAAGACTGGTAGCTACAATTATTACTCTCGAGATCTTGCTACATGTGTCTATGCTATTATGGCGAATCTTGAAGTAAATTGCGCATGTGTCATGTTGATACTCTAGTTAGGGAGCCATCTACCTTTCTTCTATATGGTGCATTCCTTACTCATATCTTTAGAAAGTTTAAGATTGATTTGGCCTCCGAAACAAATGTGGTTAACGTGTTTGAATCTTTTGATAGGTCCGTTCTCCTTAGAATGAAACTCTTGGAAACATCTCCACCACATCCAACATTTCCATCTCATGGTTCTCATCGTGCATCTCAATCTTCCACTCATTCTACATCTTCCGATGCTTTTTTACAATTCCCTATCTGTTGAGATCTCAGATATTCGGTCTAAACAAACTGCTATAATGGATTCTCAAACTTCCATTATTAACAATTAGAGTCCGATCTTGGAGCAATTTCTGAACTTGGACATTTGCATGGATCAAATAGAATCTTCTCGGCAAGATATAGTACGCTACTTCCGATCAAACTTTCCATCACCACCACTCCACCTTCCAGCTCTGGTGTCTGATGTCCAAACTTGAAGAAGACTATCTACATCTCTTATAGGAATCATGCACATTATTTTTTAGCTCTTCCATGCGGTGTTTCATGTTATGTTTTTCGGCTTTATATGTAATAAGCACTATGGTTTGCTTTTGTTTTTGTTTACTCTGTAATCGAACTATATTGTGTTTTTCTTTCTATATAAACACTCTTTTTATGTTTCTTCTATGTCCTTTTTGCCTCCTTTTTGTTAATGACAAAAAGGGAAGAAAAAAAATAGATATGTGTGTGTTAAGCCATTGGATATGTTTGAATGTGGCTAATAGATGACAGGGGAAGCTCATGTATATAACAACTGTCTTAACAACTGTGACATTTTGACAGGGGGAGCTTATGTATCTTATGTAGGGGGAGTTTTAACACATATCTTTTATGAGTATAATGATGCAAGAGAAGTGTAGCTTATTATATACTTGTTTGTCATCATCAAAAAGGAGGAGAATGTTGAATCTTGTTACCTCTACATGTTTATATATAAGTTTTGATGATAACAATCTTATGGGTATATACATATTCTTGTGTATATATGCATATTTTATACTCACATATGTCTTGCAGATTAATAAGAGGAAATCTTGATGGAAACATAGCACATACATGATGATCAAGGAGTACAAGATATCACAAGGCTTTGTTATATTTTTTGTAATTTTTCTAGACTTTTAGAACATTGTCAAAAGCCTTAAATACACTATTTTTACACATCCCTAGGCGACTAATCATTTTCCCAGTTGACTGAGTCAATTTGATATTCTTCAGTTTTTCAGCTTACATATAACCTAGTTGACTAATCCCTAAACTCTAGTCGACTAATAGACTTTAACAGAGAACAAAACTGATGACAGTTTAGGTTGTGAGTCGACTAGCATATGATGATACACTAATCTAGTGACCTAGTTGACTATACCATATTTACAGGGACTTAAATTAGTTTATGTATCACCTGTAGTCGACTACCCCTATTGGCCTAGTCGATTATAACTGATTTACAGAGAAATGAATTATTTTTCTCCTATAGTCGACTACCCTCTTTATCTAGTCGACTGATAGAGGCAAAATATGAAACCTAGTAAACTAATTCCTGTCCCTAGTTGATTATGCAGTCAGTGTCTGACTGTTGAATAGTTGTATAAGTTTTGATTTCTTGGTGTCTCCCTACACTTTTTTTATTCAAATTCAAATCTAATAATCACCCCAACTGCCTATAATCTTCTACTATAAATAGGGTTTGATTGAATTGAATTAGACACAATTTTCATAAAACAAATTTGTCAAAAACTATGAATAAAATTCTATTCTTCAGAAAATTTCTCTTTGATTCTTTCTTCACCAAGTTCCATTTCTTGTAGAGAAAAATCTGAAAGTTCTACTATAAGATCCTTATACACTAATTTCTACACAAAAATCAAGGCTTATAGGATAATTGTACTTACTGCAAAGAAGGTGTCTTCTCGGTGTAGAGAAGAGGTGTAAAGATTTGACGAAAGAGTTTGTCAAGTGGTGTACTGTTGTTAGTTTTGAGGGTTTTCAAAATCAGGTTAAGAAAAATATTATGCGGGTGCTTGGAGACTGGATGTAGGTTAAGAGGACTAAATCAGGATAAAATTTCTTTTGTTTGTGTATACTTTTCTGTGTTTGAATATGTGCATATTCATTTATATTGCAAGTTATGTATATTTCTTATTCAAAATTTTTTTAAAACACTATTCTCCTCCTCTAGTGTTTGTGTTGCCACAGTTTAGATCCTACATATTAATCCTTATTGCTTCAGGCTTTTCATAAAATTCTTATATATGTTAGAACTGATCGTTATATGATCAGAGTTATTTTGAAAAATAAAAATGTTTATAATGTCATTAAATGTATATGCCATTTTTGTTTCCGGGTTATATGACAGATTGTATTCTCTTGAGGATCCTGGGTTCAAGGTTTAAGGGCTGGGAGACGCATACATTGCACATAATATTGAAACATATGAATTATTGTGTGCTATATGTGTGCTATAATACATCATTTGATTTATCTTTCTTATATGGTTGTGACCAGATTATGAAACTACATTGTGCTATCCATAGTATATCCTCTTAGTCCCACCTGAAAGTGGATAAGAGAAGAAGAACAAGGGGGTATGAGCATTTTTTTCCTCTTATAACTGTCAAATACACTAAAATGCATCTGGTATTGATTTAAATCCTATTGGACTAGGAATTGAAATCACCTAGAGGGGGGGTGAATAGGTGATGGCTATATGAAATATGTCAATTTTGCGGAATTAAAACTTTCACACACAAATAGCACAAATAAAGACTTGCAATAAATACAATAATAAGGTGTAAGAATTGAAAGGAGTAGAGTTAGAGAAATTGATCAAACGCAAACGCAAGGATGTGTTTCCGAGGTTCGAGCCACGCTCTACGTCCCCGCCTTCACACTTGAAGGATTTGCACTACTATCGTTGATCCCACCGGATCGCCAATACAGGACACACTTGTCCCTTACACTTGTGATGCCGCAACACCACCCGAAGCTCACTAGCTCCCTTGAGGCCGATGCCTCTACAACTTCACTTCAAGAAGAATTGAGTGATCACACTTGATCACTTTACAAAAGCTCACTTGCACAATCCTAGAACCAAATATGTAGATGTAAAGCTTGGGATTGTGGTGTGCAAAATCTAGAGAGAAGCTAGAGGAATAGGCTACAAGTTGGGTGTTGGGAATTTAGGCTTTGGAAAATCTTTTAGGAAGGAAAGCTTTGAAAATCTTTGTAAAACTCTTAAGAAATATTTTGCAATAGTTGTCTAATCAATATGAGGTGACCCTCTATTTATAGGGGTCAAAAACAGCCTTAAAACTCGTTGGAGACAAATCCCAAAAAGAAAAACAGTCAGAAAAACTAGCTGTTGGATCTGTCAGAACTTTTGACAGATCCTGGTCGACCGGGTCGGTCGACCGCCAACGGTCAAAAATATGACCGTTGGGGCTCATCGGTCGACCGGGTCGGTCGACCGAAAACTCCTGTGAAGGCAAGTGAACATCGGTCGACCGGGTCGGTCGACTGATATAGACGTGCACAGTATTGTGCACATCGGTCGACCGGGCCGGTCGACCGGTCACTGTGAGTTCTGAAAAAACAGAACTTCCAGAACCAGAAACTTGGATTTTGGTTTTGGGTTTCGGGTAAGATTTTGGAACTTGTAAAAACATGAAGTATAAGCATGTGTCATACTTCAATCATGTTAAAAATAGTTTGATAAAAATCCTTTTGATAGAACCATGTTTTTCCATAAAAATTGTTTTTCCAAAACTATTGTTTTCTGAAAATCATATTCCAAAATATGTTCTCTTTTAAAAACTAAGTTAGAAATGGAATTGAAAAATCTTTTTGAAGCCATGAACCTAACTAAGAGGTGTGTGTGTGATAATCCCATAGCTCTACTTCTAATATCTAGCTTTGACAAAATATCTAAAATAAAAATAAAAATACAAAGCTTGTTTTCTTCAATGTCTTGATCTTGTCTTGATCTTGTCTTGATCTTCATATCAACATCTTGATCCCAAAGCATCCTAGTTGTGCATAGCTTGGGAATCTTCATTTTTGCGGCGAACTCCAAATGTGTGAGTCTTTTAGCGGAGCCGTCAAAAATAACTGTTAAATAACCTGAAAAATTCTGAAACACAAATGTTAAATACATAACTAAATATGTTTTGCTATCATCAAAATAACGGGATAATGGCCTTTGGGCCAACAATCTCCCCCTTTTTGATGATGGCAAAACATATGTAGTTATCACAAAATATTTTGGGTAGAGACTTCAAATGAAGCTCCCCTCAACACAAGCATATATATAAAATCATACTTAGGCATATTATCACAAATCATAATCATAAACATTTTATTTCCATGCAAACAAAAGAAGCCAAATACTCATGTCATATCATAGATGAAGGAAATGAGTCTCATACATGACATAAATACATAAAACACATAACCATATCCATGTCCACAACACAAAATAAAAATACATGACAAAGCAAAAGATGTCCAACACAAAATATCCAAATACAAGTACAAGCCAAAATAACAAAGTGTCACAAAATATCTCTCTCAAAATAACTCTCCCCCTTTTTGACATCATCAAAAGGGGAGGTCACTCCTCAGTTCCATCATCACCATCATCGCCGTCTCCGTCATCATCACCACCTTCCTCTGAAGAAGCAACCTCCTCTGGATCCATGCCATCGACTCTGGTGCGCGGTGGAGGAACAGAAGAGCGAGCTCTGGGAGGAAATAGAGGACCGGTGGCAGGGAGTCGACAAGCAGTCGGGAGTCCGATCAGGAACGAGCATGTCAAATTTTGAGAAAAGGGCCTGAAACTGAACATCCACGAATCTCATGGAATCAGCGAAATAAGACATGTCGTTTCGGACCTCCTCTCGAAAAGCAGCGTCCTGAAGAGCACGAGCATCTAACTCTGCACGAATGGCTGCGTCGCGCTGCTCGGCCAAAGCCTGATGTGCCTCGAGCTGAGAGCGGACATCCGAAGAGAGAAGAGCTAGTAATCAGGAGGAAATGCAGGTGCTGCAGAAGAAGAAGATCCTGGTGCTGAATATGAGCCAGGACCAGCAGGAGGAAGAGGTGGTTGCACAGGGGCGTGTCTACGCAGCTGTGCTTCCATCATCTTCAGGATAACTCCATTGATGTTGGTCAGGGATTTGATGGAGTTTCAGCAGAAAGATCAAAGTCAAGACCCCTAAGAAGATGGGTAATAAGCATGCCGTAGGGCAAGCTCCTACCCGCAGTACGGATCTGATCAGAGGCCATATGAGAGGCAATGACTCTAGGAAAGTTTACCTTAATCCCTTTAAGCAGACAAAAGATAATCAAAGGGACACAACCCCTAGCATGGCTATACTCACCATGTTTGGGGACAATGTTGTAAAAGATAATCTTGGCAAGGACTTGAGATTGAAGAGTGTATCGACTCACTACCTCATTCCTAACCAAGCCGGGGTTGTCATCCCCGTGAATCAGAGTAGAGGCGGTGAGTGAGGACTCACCCTCAGGAAATTCAAAGTCATGCAAATCATGTGAGTACACATCTGCTCCGCCAGTGGAGAGATGCAGAATCCTAGCGAATTGACCTATAGAAATGTCGATTTCCCTACCTAGAATTCTAGATGTGATGTGGTTACCATCAAATTCATAGTTGGCATAGAAGTAAGGAACAAGGAAGTATATACTTGCTCCTTGATGGACAAGAACTCAACTAGGTTGTTGTTTTGCAAGATTTGAGGGATACCTAGATGTTCAAAGTCCTGAATTGTAACAAATCTCCCTGAATTAATATTTCTAGTGGAGAGATGGGAGTATCTATCAGCAGCTAGATCATTGATAAAGGGCCGTACAGGTCTAGGAACCTGAGATGAGGGTTGAGCAACACCCTTCCCTTCTCAGTTCGAGATCTCTTAGGCATGATTAATAAAAATGAAATTTTTAGATTAAAATAGGTTATGGCACGATCTAGAAGCTAAGCAACCTAAAAAAGTGACAAAGGAAGTAAGATTTCTAAGTTAGAAGAGAAGATTCACAATAAAAATTCGATTTTACCTGATGAAAATTTGAAACCCTAACTGAAAAAATCCTGAAAATCTTCAGATCCTGCGGATGAGAGGTGCTGAAATCGAAGATCTGGAGGGAGAAAGAGGAATTTGAGATGGGTTTAAAATTAATTTGGATTTGGTTGAAGGATTTGAGAGAACGAAAATTTTGGGGAAAAATATGGGTTCTTCGGTCGCTGAGTGAAATGAGAGAGAGAGAGAGAAAAATGAAAATATATAGCAGATTTGGGCAAAAAACACGACGATCGGTCGACCGGTCCGGTCGACCGAATCCAACCGAGAGCTCTGTAAATAAGATCGGTCGACCGGGTCAGTCGACCGAAATATCCCGAGACCACAGCAGGACAGCATCGGTCGACGGAATTCTGGTCGGTCGACCGGTACGTAGCACACAAAAAAATAAAAATTTTCTCTCAGGCAGAGTCGGTCGACCGGAGATTTAAGGGTCGGTCGACCAGCTTTGCCTGAAAAAAACAGTTAACAGCAATTTTGCCCAAAAAAAAAAAAATTTTAAGTAATTTTGTAGTCCAAAATAGGTATGATATATTAATCATATAGGAATACCAACAGGTTTAAATCTTTATTAAGTCTTAGCAAACATCAAAATACATGCAATCCAATTTTAATTTTATTTTCATATTTAAACAAAGATTTTAAAGATGTTGAAGCCGAATACCCAGTGACGGGTTCTGAACTTCATCCTCTTGATTCCTCTTGAATGAGTTGAGGTGCGCAATTGCCATCTTTAAGGTATTTGCTTAAATAGAAAATTTTACAAATGTTTTATTTTTATTTATGAAAATAATGTGTATATGTATACAAGTATATATTCACAAACTATACATGTGGACATACTATAAAACAGGCATGAAACTAAAGATATCAAAAACTAAACATGGCATATACAATCATGATGGAGTTGCAAGTTTATACTAATCATGTATCAATGAGGCATAAAACTAAACTAGCAATCCTATAACAATTGTATATACAAATTAAAAACTCTTAAATGGAGATGTTACCAATTTACGGGCAATCTCCACAAATAGGTGCCTCCACGATAGCGATGCAATCTTGATGCGTTCTTTAGGCTTTGTTGCATCTACCATCCGGGCACCACCTCCTCCTAAGTCTTGGAGGGTGTAGATCACCTATACCTGTATCATTTAATTTGGTGGCTCTTTTGGTACCCAAATCTTAGTGGGTCCTTTGGGGTTAGATCCGGGGCGAACCCAAACAAATTATTCTTTACATTGTTCTTAGCATAGCAAAATTTTTCTAAATGGCCTTTGCGGCCACAATGTGTGCAAATATAAATTCTACCATTATTATTATTACCATACATGTATGCATGCTTGTGTGGGTGTACATGTTTTCGTGCATGTGTATGGTGTGCATGTTTCCCTTGGGTTACTCCCTTAGGAAATTTAGATGCAATCTTTTTCAAATCAAATGCATAACTTTTTAAAGTAGAATCCAAAACTTCAACACGTTTTTGAATCTCTACAAAATCATTTTTACTACATGATGCAATGGGGGTTTTCCCTTTACAAGCTAGTTTATAATTTGCAAAATCACTTTTTATTTTCTCAAAAGAATTAGACAAATTATTTTTCTCCTTTTCAATAATATTAAGTTTATCTTTCAAGGACTCATTTTCCCTTTTAACCTTTTATTATGAGATTGCGAAATCTCATATCTATGTTGTAATTCCTCAAAGAAATGTGCTAGTTCATCCATAGTGAGGTCATCATCATCAAGAGTGTTATCAAGTGTTACCTTAGAGGCGTCGTCTCCTTGTGCCATGAAGCACATGTTGGCGGCGTCGTGCTCCTCTTCGGATTCCGACTCCGAATCATCCCATGTTGCGGCCAAGGCTTTCTTCTTTCTTTGCCCATTCTTGGATGTGGTTGCTTGTAGAGCGGGACAATCGGCAATTAGGTGACCGATCTTCTTGCAATGAAAGCAAGGACCGGGTTCATCTCTTTTCTTCTCGTACCTTCCTTGAGGCTTCCCTCTTCGGAAGTTACTTTGCCGTCCCTTCTTGTAGAACATCTTGCCCACCTTCCGGATGAGCATGGCGAAATCCTCATCGCAATCTTCGGATGAGTCATCTTCCTCAATGATAGTAGGAGTGGCTTTGAAGGCAATCGTCTTCTTCTTTGGTGCCTCCCTCTCTTCTCTAACTTTCATCTCCATCTCATGCGTCTTGAGATTTCCGATGAAGCCGGAGAAGTCCATCTCCTCTTTGTCGTTGAGCTCCTTGAGTGTGGTCGCCTTGACTTCCCAAGCTTTGGGAAGAGCTCTAATCACCTTCCTTATCTTTTGATCATTATCAATCTTGTCGCCTAAGGAAGAAAGAGCATTAGTTATTTTCGTAAAACGGGTGAGCATGTCATCAATGCTCTCATTATCAAAAATATAGAAATTCTCATATGAGAACGTAGCAAGTCAACTTTGGCTCTCTTGACTTGAGACGTTCCCTCATGAGTCACAATGAGTATGTTCCAAACCTCAAATGCGGATTTACAATTTATTATGCGTGCAAGGTCATCTTCATTTAATGCTTGGGTCAATGCATATTGTGCCCTAACATTAGCCTCATAGTCTTTGGAAGTATCCTCGGACCATGTGCTCTCATCACTAGTGGTTCAATGAAATCTTTGGTTATAGCCCTAGCTACCCTAACTCCTAGGGATTTAAGGAAGAGATTCATTTTCACCTTCCAAATGGGGAAGTTTAAACCATCAAACTTGGGTGGGGATTTAATGCTAGAAAAGTCCATGGATGCCATGAATGCACAAGCAAATAAATGCAACACAAATGTATATAGCCAAATATGGATCTCCCTAAGGTTGTTAGACCTAAGTTGTAGGTTAGGCTCTGATACCAATTGAAATCACCTAGAGGGGGGGTGAATAGGTGATGGCTATATGAAATATATCAATTTTGCGGAATTAAAACTTTCACACACAAATAGCACAAATAAAGACTTGCAATAAATACAATAATTAAGGTGCAAGAATTGAAAGGAGTAGAGTTAGAGAAAATTGATCAAACGCAAACGCAAGGATGTGTTTCCGAGGTTCGAGCCACGCTCTACGTCCCCGCCTTCACACTTGAAGGATTTGCACTACTATCGTTGATCCCACCGGATCGCCAATATAAGGACACACTTGTCCCTTACACTTGTGATGCCGCAACACCACCCGAAGCTCACTAGCTCCCTTGAGGCCGATGCCTCTACAACTTCACTTCAAGAAGAATTGAGTGATCACACTTGATCACTTTACAAAAGCTCACTTGCACAATCCTAGAACCAAATATGTAGATGTAAAGCTTGGGATTGTGGTGTGCAAAATCTAGAGAGAAGCTAGAGGAATAGGCTACAAGTTGGGTGTTGGGAATTTAGGCTTTGGAAAATCTTTTAGGAAGGAAAGCTTTGAAAATCTTTGTAAACTCTTAAGAAATATTTTGCAATAGTTGTCTAATCAATATGAGGTGACCCTCTATTTATAGGGGTCAAAAATAGCCTTAAAAACTCGTTGGAGACAAATCCAAAAAGAAAAACAGTCAGAAAAACTAGCTGTTGGATCTGTCAGAACTTTTGACAGATCCCGGTCGACCGAGTCGGTCGACCGCCAACGGTCAAAAATATGACCGTTGGGGCTCATCGGTCGACCGGGTCGGTCGACCGAAAACTCCTGTGAAGGCAAGTGAACATCAGTCGACCGGGTCGGTCGACTGATATAGACGTGCACAGTATTGTGCACATCGGTCGACCGGGCCGGTCGACCGGTCACTGTGAGTTCTGAAAAAACAGAACTTCCAGAATCAGAAAACTTGGATTTTGGTTTTGGGTTTCGGGTAAGATTTTGGAACTTGTAAAAACATGAAGTATAAGCATGTGTCATACTTCAATCATGTTAAAAATAGTTTGATAAAAATCCTTTTGATAGAACCATGTTTTTCCATAAAAATTGTTTTTCCAAAACTATTGTTTTTCTGAAAATCATATTTCCAAAATATGTTCTCTTTTAAAAACTAAGTTAGAAATGGAATTGAAAAATCTTTTGAAGCCATGAACCTAACTAAGAGGTGTGTGTGTGATAATCCCATAGCTCTACTTCTAATATCTAGCTTTGACAAAATATCTAAAATAAAAATAAAAATACAAAGCTTGTTTTCTTCAATGTCTTGATCTTGTCTTGATCTTGTCTTGATCTTCATATCAACATCTTGATCCCAAAGCATCCTAGTTGTGCATAGCTTGGGAATCTTCATTTTTGCGGCGAACTCCAAATGTGTGAGTCTTTTAGCGGAGCCGTCAAAAACAACCTGTTAAATACCTGAAAAATTCTGAAACACAAATGTTAAATACATAACTAAATATGTTTTGCTATCATCAAAAAACCGGGATAATGGCCTTTGGGCCAACAGGAATTAGTTGTTATCTAACTTTCATTACCGAAAAACTGTTAATATGAGACAGCTACAGAGTGTCTCTCTATTTGAAGCAGCAACTAATGTTGGAATATTTAGTTTAAAAATTAAATAAAAGCTTTAGTTTCAAATTATATTTATTTATTTTATCAAGTCAACTTTAACCAAGTCTCACTAGATCCCACATCGGGTGAGAAAATCTCTCAACTACCCAATTGTATGGTCATGAATATATCTTGCAGTTACAACTATTAGGAGGTCTGAAGCTTATAAATAGATCTCTCCTTCTAGTAGCAAGAAATGCAACACACAATTTTGTTTTCTTCTCTCCCTATGGAAAACCTGAAGCCTACTCTTCGTGAGAATGATTCAGTATTAAAAAAAAATTGTCCTTTATCTTCATTTTCTGGATAACTTCTTCATCTGAGTAGAGGCCTGGGGTAGCGCTCGATCTCAGATGTTAGTGATTCGGGAGAGTTTTTACCATTATTTGATGAGGCCAATTCAACTTCCGGGCGATACGACGTATCATTTGTCTTCTAGGGCAGTGCATAGTATGACTACATCTCCTAGAATAGCTATCTTACTCTATTTGTTCTTAATTTGAACTAGTTGCATGATTAGGGATTGATATAGATTTAATTGATTCTATTTTCTAAGTCTAAAACTGTTGCTTCTTCTTTTTTTTTTTTTTGAGAAATAGTGAATAAAATACAGCAATTTAGAAGACAAATATGCTTAATGTTATATTTTCTACAAGTAAATTAATTAACTAAAAAATATTCTTGCGCCAATATTTCATGCTATAATTTTTTGATTAGAACAAGATTAGTTGATTTCTTGCAAAATTAACTTTTACTCAAACTGTTTCAAGTAACTAATTAGATCTATTATTGCATGTGATTAATTAGTTGCTGAATCTTGAAAACTTACTTCTTTTCAAATTAGATTATGAAATACTTGTTTTTATCTGCAAGGTAACTAATCAATTAGTTAAAGGTCATTTTGTATTATAGAAATTTAATATTCTATTTTCTGCAATTGATTGTTTACTTTTGCTTGTGGTTAGTAGATTAATTCTTGCAATTAAATAATTATCTCTTTGCAAATAAATTACTTATTACAATGCAAATTAATTGATTCCTTGCAAAGACTTGTTTATTTGAAATATATACAAATTGCTATAAATTCGAATTCTTACAAATAATTTATTCTTACAAATTCTTTAAAAATAATTATTTTTAAGTTCCTACCTTTTCAATCTCTTGTAAATTAATTTCTATAATCATATTGACTAATTTCTACAAAAAATTAGCTTTCGCAAATTGATTAGTTAATTAAATACTTATTTTCTGCAATAATTACATTTGCAAAATACTTATAAGTTTAAATTATTGCAAACTTATTTCTCAAGATTCTTACAAATTTTACTTAATTCAACTTCTTGCAAAATTACTATTCAAATTCTTACAATTTCAGATCTTTTCAAAATTATTGTTCAAATTTTACAAGCTTTTCAAGTTCTTACAAATTATTACTAATAGTTACCTTAGCTAATGGTTTCTTGCAAATAATTAGTTTATTATAATTAAATATTTACAAGATTTTCTAAAACTTCTATCTTTTTTGTATGAAGTTGTCATGTACAATTTTTACTATTTACTCTATGGATTAATGTCATATGATTAGAAATTTATTTGTTCAAAAAGCTAGCAAGTGAATTGTCTTAAACTGAAAGTAGAAATCATGCAAGTTAAATTGATTAATTATTTAATTATAGCATATAATATTATTATTTTCTTGCTTATATAAAGAACCATATTTTTATTATTATGTCAATCAACAATCTGGGATGGTAAAGATTATATATTTCTTTGTTGAGTAATTAAAGAAATTGATCTTAATTGTTTATACCATATCCTAGAATTGTGTGTGTAAATCTAGACATGTGCCTCCAATATTAGTTCATTTGTAGTTATATATAAAAGTAATCTTGTAATAGTAGAGGTTAAAATTTTTGTTCTAACTTTAGTTATGATAATTAATTTTTATCTCTTTATAATTTAACGTCTTAACGAGAAATTTCATAAGCTATAATCTTAGAATAAACTACTTCAAGCTTAGAGGTGTTTTGATTTGGTTGGAATGGACAAACTGATAAAAGAGTTTGGTTTTGAAAAATGAAAAAGAAAGTTCTTTAATTGCGATAACTAGTCAGTTTTATATAATTTATATTTTTTAATTCGAGAGCATATATTAGTAAAATGAATACCTGAAATTTGTTACTTACGTAATGTCCTAAATTTTTTTATTTATGAGAATATTATTTGCTATAAAAATATGTATAGTCGTGCTTATAAATCAGCACATATACTAGAATTGGATTGATAATCTGATAAGTATCTAATATGAATATAATATGAAAAAAAATTGGTGTCTCATCTATTGGTTACAATGTTTATGAAATTTATCAAAAAATTATAATGAGTGTCTGATCTTTTAACTAGTGAATTCTAGCAAATTACTATAGTGATTCTTACTCTGCTCAAGCAGAATGTTTTGTGACAATTAAAAAAATCAACATTTTTTGTCTACCCTATATGTAGCTGTAATAGATGTAAACTCTTAGGATATAGCTCGTTAAGACAAAGAAGTTTAAAGGTAAATTTTTTCTCAGAATTTTATACAATTGGTGTTGAACTAAGGAAGGGTACTCAACGTAGTTTTGTAATTAAGAAATGCCAAGAGTGAAAAACCTGAATTACATCGACCTGGCAAATTGAACTGGTAAATTAGAGTTTTGACTAACTCAGCAATTTAAGGATTTTTTTATTAAATATATCATCAGTCTATATTAATTATAACCTTAAAAGTGATGTTGTTATCTAATTTATAATCTTTACATACATACCAACATTTGGACATACTTGACTTTGTCTAGGATCAATCTTGATTTCATATTATGGTTAGATCGAGTTATAGTTATATTTCATATTTGAATTTGATGTAAATAATTAACAGATAATGCTATATTTGCTAAAACTGATATCCTAATCTATACTTAGTCTAGTATAAGGAGCAAAATGTTGGTCCAAAGGCCCATCACTCTAATTTTGATGATGATTAACTCATGTAGTTATACTACTAATGGTCTTTGTGTTATTAAGTTTCAGATATTCAATCAAGATCTTAGTCGGTATTTAGCTTCAACAAAAGATTCGAAGTCAAGTTTTGAAGCTATCACATATTGATTCAAGAGCTTGCGCTTTAAGATTGCATCAAGTGCTCAAAGAGGAGTCGAGCTCATGAATCAAGTTTGGATCAAGTTGAGATAGAGAAGAAGATTTTCAAGAAAACTTAAGTCTAAGTTTGTAAGTTTAAGATTTTTGTTTTAAAATAAAATATAAAGAATATATTAGCTGTGGATTGTTTAAGCTCATACACACTCACAAAATATTTATATTATCTTTCATGTTAAATAGTTTTATTTTTTGGTTTAACCGTTTTGGTTTTGAGTTTCAAGTATACATCGTTCGGTTTCATGAATAGATTTCATCAAAACAAGTTAACATGGTTTATATGTATATTGGATTTCATCCATATACATTTATACTTCATATGCTTGGATAACTTATTTTGACGTATCTAGTTCATATATTTAAGTTTTGTTTTATCAAAACTTTTTGGTTTTTTATTGTCAAAAATAAGTATATATATCATTTATTATGTGTATTAGATTCTATCCATATATATTATACTTCAAATGTATTTCAATATCTTATTTTTGTATTTATACAAGTCCATAGAAAAATCAGATTTTCATTTAGAAGTTAGTTTTGAAAAATACCGGTTTGATTTATGCTTTAATTTGTATATCGCAAACATAGTTCACATGTTTGTAATATGTGTTGATTTTTTATCACACAAATTTGTACTTCATAGTATTTCAATGAACTTATTTTTGCGGGATTTATGGAGATTTTATGGTATTTAAAATGAATTAAAAAAGATTTTTAAAATCTTGAAAATGTGTTTTTGGGCTGCTTGCTGTCGACCGACCGGTCGACCGGAGGCTAGCTCGGTCGACCGATTTGCATACTGGCATGAGCCCCATTGGGCGATCGACCGACCGGTCGACCGCCCCAGAGAGCTTTGCTCTCTGGTTTGGCCTGGTCGACTGACAGAGAGCTGTGCTCTTAGTATGCTTGGTGCGGTCGCCCGACAACTCCAACGGTTGGATTTTCGATCGTTGGCAGTCGACCGGCCGGTCGACCGACAGCGTGTCCAGAGGCATAATGGTTTTTTTCTGAACCTCTATTTAAGGGATCTTTTGGCCAGTTTTTATATAAGCTTTTGAGAAGTTTTTTAGTGCCAGTTATTTTATCTTTAACAGAGTTTTTCCAACAAGTCTTAGAGTTTCATTTCCATATCAAAAGATAAGTTTCTCAAGAGTTTTTCTCTTGACTTTTTAAAAAAGATTTCTTGAGTTTTTCACTTCCTAATTTATCTAGTTTTTCTCATACAAGGTTGAGCTTTTCATTGCTATATCCAATCCTAATAGGATCCTTTTTGTGAGAGTGTTTGTTGGTGATCAAGAGAAGTGATCACCAAGTGTTCCAACCTTTATTATTTTGAGTTGTAGAGGTTGTGGCCTTGGAATTGCGGGTTCGCGTGTGTTGTTCTTGCGGGAACAAGTGAGGGACTTGCGGGTCCACGAGTTCTTGAGGGAGTTCGTTGTAGGTGTTGCGAAAAAAGTGATCTTACGAGATCATTTTTAGGGGAAATCCTTCATTGTGGTGAAGGTGGGACGTAGAACAAGTGGCTTGAATCTCGAAACAATTCTCCCATATTTGCGATTGCTCATCTCTCTCTCAACTCCTTGTGTTTATATCTTACTTGCTCTTATTTTTTACATCTTTATATGCTGCTTCATATTTACTTGTGCTTAAATGTCATATATGCTTGGGATTGTTTAATATCTTGCATGCTTTTATTCCTTGCCTATTCTTTACATGCTTGATATTGTGTTTGTACTCACATTAGTATTGAACTAAGAGAGCTATAGTAGCACCTCAACTCTTAGTCTAGAGGAATCTTGAGGAGAAGTTCAGGACCCTTCACCGGGAATTTGGCTTCACTCTTTGGTTATACGTTGTGTGATATTTTTAGTTTGCATAATAAGTTTTTAATTCCGCATTGTTTGGCATGTGATTAGCACATCACTTATTCACCCCCATCTAGGTGATTTACACAAAATAGGATTGAAAATACCAAAACATATGATTATAATTGTACTACTAGTAACATTATGTTTGCATGAGCAAATCTTATTATTGGCTCATTTTAAATTAAAATTCTAGCCATGCGCGAGATGATTAAATAGCCATGTGTGGCCTTTCCCTCATCCAATGCTAATTGGGATCAATTAAAATTACGTTGCCCAAAATAAATATTTTTTGATTCAATATTTGGCTATATGGGACTCTTTATAAAAAAAACTTCAGTTTGATTAAAAAATTTTAATCTCTCACTTACTAGGAGATAAAATTAAATATTTTCATATTTTGGAATATAATATTTAATTGTTTCAGGATTTCAAGTAATAAGATATAATTGATATTATATCAAGTTGAAAATATTTTCTATAGATTTAACTTATTATACTCATAATTGTCAAAATTTATACGCCTCTTATCTAAGTATTTTCATGATTTTAATAATAATAAAATTATGAGAGAATTTTTATCTAAGTTGTAAAAAGTATTAAACTTCAAATTTTACTATTCATTAAATTGTGTGCGTATATATTAAATTTCAAAATTTGAAATTATAAGTGCATCATTCTATAGTTAAATATTTTAAAATGATTACTACATTTTATATAGTCATGTACTTCAAGTCTTTCTTTAGAAAGAATATTATAATTTTCACTAATAAATTATAAATATTTTCAAAAATCATCTAAGTATCTTTTTGAAGATTTTAAATATAATATTTTAAAACTAAAAAGATATAATGCATACATTATATATTTATGAAAAATATGAACAAGTTGCATGTACAAAGAGAAAATTAAATTATATATCCTAATCACTAAATTAAGACAATGATAATTTGTCCAATATGAAAATTCAGATACAATTGAGAATATAAATGGTAAGACAAATTAGGATGCTTTTCTATCTAGAAAGGAACCAATTTACAGCTATCTTATAAGATATTAAAATCCAATCTATGACATCATCAATATCTTAATAAGATAAATAGAATGGACAATAAATAATTTTCCACTAGCAAATGTACATTTCATAACGTTTTGATCAAGTATATGCTATATGCTATCACATACCTAAGCTCTATTTTCAGATATATATATATATATATATATATATATATATATATATATAATATATATATATATATATATATATAGTGAGTTGATCCCCTAAGAACGGTTCTCACGAATTCATGTGAGAACTTTCACGTGGGTCGTCGGATCTGATAGAGATCTAGTTTTATTTGATTTGATCTATCAGATCCGACGACCCACGTGAAAGTTCTCAAAGAAATCCGTGAGAACCGTTCTTAGAGGATCAGCTCCTATATATATATATATATATATATATATATATATATATATATATATATATATATATATATATATATATATACATATATGAATTACATGTTAATACTTAAACTTTGATACTAAGTGTGCATTAAATGACATTTGACAAGCATAATTTTTTATTCTTTATCAAATTAAATATATGTATATACATATGTACCTTAAATACTTGAATAATTAAAAGCAATGAATATATGCTTTGTCTTAAACCTTTATAAAATAATTTGCTCTTTTTGAAAATAAGACAACAAGGAAAACTTTATAGCTACCTTTAGATCCCAAATGGGGGGAGACTCTTACATCACCCAAAGGATTTATAGGTCTAATAAAATATGTCAAAAGTCATAATAATGTTATCATGAAGAGTTAAACCTCTGACTATTACCACTTGAAAAATAATATGTTGTTAAGCCATTGTTTGACCCTGAAAAATATAAAGTCATTCTGACTAAGGGTCTATCTAAGAGTGTGACTCTAGATTCATCGAGGGAGATATGGTTAAGCTCATAGTAGAGTTCAATGATAATGGGAACCCTACCTACTTGATTGGGATCTGGTTCCATGAAAGAGATTTAATATGGTAGAAACAAGATGGACTGGTGATACTCGTGTGAAGTGTCGCCTCAGATATGCTTATATCCTATATGTAGCATAGGTACTACCCTTTTCTATGGGGACGATGCACTTATAATACAACTAGATAAGGTTGAGTTTAACTTTTAGTAAGTCCAACGCGTGTAGTGTGAAGGATATAACATCCAACTGTAGTATCCTTGAAGGACTTATCTACGTGAGAGAAATCGTGATGGTCGCGGTTGGGGGGAGCAGAACTGACCCTAGAAACTCTCATGAGTCGGTTATTATGAGCATGACCTTAAACGCTTAAATCGCTCGCTCAAAAGATGGAGACTTACTGTGTGTATCTTTCATCAATATATGATTAAAAAGGCTTAATTCAAGGCGTAGTCCGTTATGCCTCTCAGGTGGCAATGAATTCACTAAGAGTAAATTCAAGACCGCAAGCTATTTACCTCGAATTCACAGTATGATGTTGCCTGATTTTCGTTCTTGTTATATGATTCGATGATTCATTTTATTATGCATTATTATTGTTATCTTTCTGAAATTCAAACTTTTGGGGGGGCTGTTAGAATTTTTAGTTCAAAAATTAAATAAAAGCTTTAGTTTCATATTTTATTTATTTATTTATTTTACCAAGTCAACTTTGATCAAGTCTCACTAGATCCCACATAGGGTGAGAAAAATATCTCAATTACCCGATTGTGTTGTTATGGATATCTTTTGCGGTTACAACTATTAGGGGAGTCTAAAGCTTATAAATAGACCTCTCCTTCCACCAGGAAGAGATATAACACACAATTTTATTTTCTTCTCTCCCAATGGAAAACTTGAAGCCTACTCTTCGTGACAATGACTTCAGTGTGAAAGAAAAAGTTTTGTTCTTTATTTTCATTTTTGGGCAACTTTCTCATTTGAGCAGAGACCTGGGATAGAGCTCGATCCCAGGTGCTAGTGATTCTGGGAGAGTTTTTACCGCTAATTGACGAGGTCAATTCAACGTCCGGACAATAGGACGAGTCATTTGTCTTCTAGGGTAATGCATAGCACTATCACTTCTCCCAGGCCAGCTATCTTACTCGATTTGTTCTTATTTAAAATAGTTGCATTATTAGGAATTGATATAGATTTAATTGATCCTATTTTCTAAGTTAAAAACTGTTGCGTGATTTTTTTTTTTTTTTTTTTTTTTTTTTTTGTGGTTGGGGGGGGGGGGGGGGGGGGGGGGGGGGGGGATAGTGAATTAAATACAACATTAAACATATATGATATTGTGGCGGTATTTCTATTTAGTCGCAATAGACATAATCATAATTTTACTTCAGCTATTTAGGGGTAGTTAAATCACTACCAGTAATGATGACAATTGCTATATAAGAATTATTATTTATTTTGGGAGAAAAATTATCTAGAATTAGTTGCTAATGTTTATTGCATTTTGTAGTGCTTTTGGTTTTTATATCTGATGTGAGAAATACTTTTACGTGGTCACTAACAGTCTATTTGCATGTCCACTCAAAAACAAAGTTGGTAGGGTTCAGACTTACTTATTAATCATGTAACAATAGAGGGCTCACACCGTCTAATGTCATGACCTGAATAATTTTCTTGACATTTCTGGCTAGTAATATTTACTGTCAAGATATTTCATTGCAAGAATCATGTCTTGTTAAATTCTTATTAATGAAACATAGAATATCCCACCGTTATGTCAAAAAATATTTTCCGTCAACATGCAAGATCTCTCTGTGAGAGAGAGCTCACTTGATAAAAAAAAAACAAAGGAAATGACCAAATTATCAGTGATTATACAGGGGAAGCAAACAGCTTCTTGAAGCACCAAGAGAATACAAAAGAAACATCAAGCAATACAGAAATATATCTTACAGTTAAACAACATTAGCACTTTTGATACAATATGTTCCTGTACATGCGAGCTACTGCGTCTTCACATATATTTACAACTGATATTCACATACCCACTCCGATCAGAAGATACATGCTTTGATTGGAGGCTTGGATGGAAAAAAAAAACGTAGACTTTGTCACGCTCCGTAGAGATCCAAGAGGCTTTTCATAACTTGCACTCGCAACTCAAGCAGCGCGATGTATTGAGAGGCTCTTCGAAGCATCACGTCGATGCCTGCATGCTGGCATCCCGGGATGATCTTCCTCAGCTTCCGAACTCTCCTCTGGGCCAAACTTCTGGCTGCAGTTTTCTTCGCTTCTGAGCACGCCATCCTTTCTCCCCTGAGAAAGCAGAGCCCCTCTTCTCATGTTCTTCAGCTTGTTGTGCTGTAAGGAGAGAAGAAGGGATTGGGGTGTATAAGTAGGCAGAAGGCCTAGCTGTTATGTTTCAGTTAGACAAGTGGGAAGAAAAGAGTTGTATCACTTTGAGACGACCAAAAATCAATACGAGCAATAGGGCCACATGGGGGAGAAGGTACTACTACTAAGAAAGCTACCTTGCACCTTACTAGTTCACAAGCACAAGTTTTGTGCATAGAGACAAAAACAATGGAGGGGAGAACTTAATTATTTTTGGTGATATTATGTGAAGCTTTACTTCTGTTCATGTAATTGTGATTTTGTGAAACAGAGATTGATTGGCGATGGAGGCATCTGATGTTACGTGTTTCAATAGCAGCCCCTGTCTAACTTCTAGTATCGTTGTTATCTTTGCTGATTAACCCATATTTCTGTGCAATAATAAATAACAATAAAGACCTTTGGGCCCAGCTGCATGAATCATCTCTCTCCACGCGGGCCCCCAAAAAAGAAAAAACCTATTTAATTTCTTGTTGAATCAACAACGATCAATTCTTTTCAAAAACCCCTTTTGTTATTTTCTTTTAAATTAGTTTTTAACGGCTACGATCCATGTTCTTTTAAGTCTAATTCTTAGTTCCTTTGTTTTTTTCCCCGCTAATGGGTGGGTTCCTTTCATTTTCTCAGTATAGGACAAAAGTTCCTCTTATAAATGTTGATGATATATCTTAAATTGTGTATCTTTAGACCATCTTCAAGTCAGAAAATTCGGCCCCTTCAATAAATTAAGGGACATTAAGGAGGTTTCTGCTCAAGGGGCAAGAGTTCTCCTCCCTCTCAACTCAAATCCCTACAAATATTCTTTAATTTGAGGAGACCAAAAAGTCTCTTAGTTGCCATATGGACCCACCATTTTAATCTTTTGTTTTTTCTTAAAGGTTTAGTAATTTAATTAATATATAAGATAATATATAAATTAATCAAATTAATATTTAATATATTATTAAATACTGGTTTAATACATGAAAATTTTAATCATTAATATTTAATAATTAAATAATACGAATTTAATATTTAATAATTAATAAGTACATAAAATATTTAATTAAATTCATTTATTAAAAATTAAATAAATGAAAAACTCATTCAAACGTAAAATATTAAAACAAAGAGGGAAGGAGACATTTAAGGGAGTATTATTGAAGACCAATGGCCTCTAAATAGTCCCTTAGCCTCATTCACCCCTTAAATAAGAGATCTCCAAGAGAACTCTTGGAGATGCTCTTAATCCGTTGTCTTTGTTATATAATAACAAAAACCCATCATTCCTACTAACAGGAGTGGATGACATGCCTGTAGCCAAGTGTGGGCAGTATCATCCACACTCGCATCCCGATAATTTCCTTATATATAAGACGGTGGATCCATAACTTGAGAAGAAATCATCTTTCTTTTTACAAATTAGCCTCTATATAAAGACGTATAGTTACCACACATGTGTTCTTGTCTAATTTAGAGAGAAAATGAAAGTAGTATTCTCACCAAAAACGTATAACTGTAATAGTTTAGATTAGACTACTAAGCAGTGTGCGATGTATTTACCCTTCAATGTAAATTATAAACCATCCTCTTCTTCTCACTTGCATATCCCACTAATTTAATATTGGGGATCAAACTACTAGAAGTCAGGAGGGGAAAAAAAAAAAAAACCCTTCTTTGCCAGTTCCTTGGTTCCAAGCGTAGTCGTCAACTCTTGCAAGGACGGATTAAACCTTGGCACCTAGACCCTGATGAAGTAATGGATTTGGTGTCGGTGTGAAAGGGTACGTGAGAGTGTGCGGGTGCGGGTGCGGGTGCACGCCCGGGAGGGTGTGTGTGTGGGGGGGGGGGGGGGGGGGGCGGGGGGGGGAGGACATGCATATGTGAGAGAGAGAGAGAGGGAGAAAAAGAGAGAGGGAGAGAGCACCGAGCATGCATGTGATAGGGACGTCCCTCCTGCGGACGTCCCTACCCCTCGTGGACCGCATTGAATGCCATGTGACGGAAGTACTGTGAGGTGATGGAGTACTCTCAAAGGGGTCAGTGCATGCGTATTTTATAATATATGTGTGGCTCGGATACATATCTACTGAACGCCTCTCAAAGTCTCACCTACACGGTGCTTTGTTGTGAGCTCTATCCGAAAGGGGAAAAAGAATTTCTCTGTCCTTTTCTCGCCGCTTCTACTGTTTAATCCTGTTCAATTACTTGTTCATGTGATGTACCCATGGATGATTAAAATCTGGGCCCGTGGCTACCTTTCCTTCTTCACCCAAACAAGTCCCCACCAGTTGTACACACCTTGAGCACTCGAGCGAGGTCGACAGTTGTAGATTTTACGGAGATTGATAGAGATCAGATAGAAGAAGTGGAGCGTTGGTTCAAATAATGGACATGTATAGCCAGATATGGATAATTGGACCCAAGGGTACTCTTATGTTGTTATTAGTGTAGACTAGAGACAATGCATGTGACCTTTAAGTTGTGAGCCAAGTACTAGTTCTTGGCCTGGGATCAGAGGAGAGATAGAGAGTGACTGATGGTTAAAAGCATCTGGTTGTTTGGGTCTGTTTGGTTACTGCAAGTAGGCGGCTAGTGCAAGTATCACTTGCAGTAAAAAAAATTTTAAGTGTTTGATTACAATTTGTATTGCAAAGTCATTTGCAGAACAAACACTTGACTCAATTGCAGACCAAACAGTTAATTTTGTGGCCCACTTGTACAAACTTGCACTTGCATTATTATTAAATTAATATTTTTATAGTAGATTAATTTTTAAATTAATAAATTATTTTTTTATTATTAGATTAAAGTTTTGTATTATCAAATTAAATTTTTTAATTAGTAGATTAATCTTTTAAATTAGAGTAATTTTTTATATTAGATAAATTTTTATTATTATTATATTCATATTTTTATTGATAGATTAATCTTTATTATTAAAAAATTAATATTTTTTATTTTTTAGTTAGTAGATTAACCTTTTTTAATTAGTAAATTATTTATTATTATTATTAGATTACTATTTTTAATTAGTAGCTTAATTTTTTATTATTAGATTAATATTTTATTATTAAATTAATATTTTCATTACCACTTTGAGAAGAAACATTAAACACAACCCATGCCATACTCGAGTACAATCCAACTCACAAACATATTCACAACATATTGCTCCAAAGTGGTTCAGATTAAATATCCTGACAATACCTAAAAGATTTCATAAAGAGTGGATGCAATCCAGTAAGCATCCTAACAAGAGTTCCCTAGTCATGTATATAAACTCTTCAAATCATCATTGCTTGGACCAAATCATTTCCTATCATATAAACCAATATTACATTAGCACAAATAGAAAATATTTGTGGTCATTGACCAAAGCAAAGCTTAGAGATAACGAGTATCATAAATAAGTTATAACATAAATATCAGTTATAAAGCAAGACCTAACAGTAGCAACATAACAACACGTACAAACACTCTAAATGGCATCACAAATAAGTTTTGATGTAAGGTTACAGACCGAAAATGCAGCAATGCAAAACATAATCATGTCCAAACATTCAAGTTATAGTTTTTGCAAATGTTTAACAATAGAGCAAGCTGCAAGATCAGTAGCTACAAATATACTATGATAATGTGTAGTTGCTGGAACAACAAGGCCAACATTAATTCTCAATCCAGATTATGCTTCTTCATAAACTGGTAGAGCCAACATGCCTTCTCCTTGCGTTCTTCTTTGAGAAACCCTTTTGTAATTTTAGGGTACTCCATCAGAAAATCATAGTTGGCAGACATAACATCATCACTAAAGATAACATAGTCATATTGCGTCCCCACCATCCCTCAAAGTTGCTCATAGCATTCTGTACTTATTCTCTTCTTCTTTCTTATAGATAATTGTGATTCTCATTTATATTTTGTACACTTTTATAACTCTTTTTTTACACATTTAACGCTGCATGGTATATTTTCTTATATGCAGAAATTAGGTTAAGAACACAAATTAAAGAAAAGAGATCAAAAAATGGAAAACTAATGTTAAAAAAATGATTGTAGCAAAATATTCACTAATACAGAGAACCATAGATGAAACCAGAGTGTCCAATAGAGATCACACATCATATAGAAGAAGATTCCAAAGGTTGAGGATCAAAAGTCAAAGTCAAATGGTGGATTCACCATTGACTACGGTGGATTCGCCATTGACTGGTCAACAGTAAATCAGAATCAGATTCAGACTACATATATTTTCGTATTTTGATCATAACTTTCGCTATAGAAATCCAATTAGATTTTTCAAGATGTCACAAAAATATGATTGAAATGTCTACAATTTTTATGTTGACTACTGTTTCCAGTTCAATTATTTGACTGTGCATTTTCTGCAATTACTGTGAACTGACTGCAGTCCATTCAGAATTGAATTCTAGCACCGAGTTGAAGTTGGATTTGGAGTTCTCCTTGTATCCCTTACTTTAATAGATCTCTAGGGTTTATAAATACAACAACAATCTCTTGTAATTATATCATCAAATCATAACAACAAATTTGTATTAGATTTTTAGGTTTTAGTTCTTAAATAAAATTTGACTTTTAGGAGAATTCTTATGCTTCAAGTGAAGAAGATCAATCAGCAAGGAGGCATAATCTATTTTATCTAAATTGGTATTTTCTAACCTTATTCTTCTTCTAGTTAATTTGATGGATAAATTTATATTAACTAGCATATTTTGCATATCTTCTAATATGAACTAATTCTCCATAGTAAGGGCATTGATGTAAGGTAAATATTATGATAATATAATATTGTTACTTCGTACTAGTTTACTACATTCGTTCTTTAAGTTATATCTTTTACATGTTAAGTTTTTATTCCGAGTTATTGTTAGTAATTGGTGGCCAATAATTATATGAATGACTAAGTTTGAGACCGATAGGAGATAACCTAATATAGCATCATAGGAATAGAAATCACATGTTACATGCTGAGACTGATTAGAGAAGCATAAGTTGTGCAATCTTAAGAAGAAGAATCACATATCTTAATACTACTTTAGCTAGTAAATTTACTAGATCGCTAAATTGTAGGTTCTAGTTTAAAGTAAGATTTAATATTGCTCAATAGAGATTATTAATTAAAATAAAAAATTTCAACTATTAACATGAGTAGTAAGACTACACTAGAACAAGTAAAAGTTTATATTTGATTATATTTACCGAAGTCAATTGCCCTACCACTTATAACATCCAAAAGCTAACTCTTTTATTTTAGTTTCTTTTCTTAATTACTTCTCTATTTCATTTTAATTGTTTCTTCAAATAAACTAGGAAAAATTAGCTTGATACTCAATATACATCAATTCTCATGAGACGATACTCTACTCATTACTTTATTATTTGTTAAATAATTGGTGCATTTGCCAATTCGCACATCAAGTTTTGACACAGTTGTTGGGGATTGTTTGTTTTCTATTGATATCAACAATATTTATACTAGTTTAATTTGAATTTAGACTGCAAATCTAACATCTGAAATTTTATTTTGTAGGCTACAAAAAACATAACCCTTGAAGAGAATAGATCATGACGAATCAGCCGTGAAGACAACAAATCTATTCTCCCTCTGTTGAATCTGGGATTGATCTTTTAGGAGTTAATTTCTATTGATATATGTCACAATCTAAGACCTTTAACTACTACCACCAGATTCTGAGATAAAGAGAACCTATAGACCTCGCATAAAGAGAATAAAGATTGAGAAGTGATCATGGTGAGCAATGAAGAAAGAACAGCATTGAAGGACTATGATGTTCCCTCCTGATTAGAGCTACCTCATGTATTATCCATCGACGATTCAATCAATAATTTCGAGCTCAAGTCGAGGTTGATTCAGATGATGCAAAACACATGCCAATTCAGAGGCTTCCCCAATGATGATCCTAACGAACACATCGCAAGTTTTCTCGAAATATGTGATATGCAAAGAATTAATGGTGTGTCAACGGCGGTGGTGAAATTGAAAGTTTTTCCTCCCTCTCTGAAGGATAAAGCAAAAAACAAGGTTCAATTCTTTGTCGAAGAACACAATTGCTATATGGGATGATATGGAGAACAACTTTCTCACCAAATACTTCCCACCACAAAATCGGCAAAATTCGAGGTGATATCAAACCTTCACCCAATTTTATACTGAATCCATTGTGATGCTTGGGAAAAGTACTAGAATTGATTAGGAAGGTCCCACGTCATGGACTCTCCCAGTGGTTGAAGATTTAATTCTTCTACAAAGGGATGCAACGAATACAAGCTGATAGTTGATGTGGCGACCAGAGGAGCATTGATGGGAAAAAATTGAGATGAAGCCTATGAGCTCTTGAAGAAGATGACATCTAATGACTTTCAATGGCAAGTAGAAAAAGAGACTCCGAAAAAGTTGAGGGCATGAACGGACTCGACGCTATCACAACATTGCAAGTTCAATTCACATCATTAAGGAAGCAATTGGAAGCCCTTAATGTAAGTTCTATTCAACTTCAACCTCAAATTGTGATGTTTGGAGAATGACATTCTAGTGGAGATTTTCAAGTTGGCAACATTTTGGTCATGCCGAAATGAACAAGCCAACTTCATCAATAATTTCCAATGCTTCAACAACTCTTACTTCAATCTGGCTTGGAACAATCTCCCAAATCTCACAAGGGTGATAACTTTCAATAGCAACAACAATCGCAAGTGAAGAATGTGGGTTTACCTAGAGGGGGTAAATAGGTGAAGTGCTAATCAAATGCAGAATTTAAAAACTTTTACACTATGACAATAGATATCCAAAGAGTGAACCCGAATTTCAGTGCAAGGCTCTAGAACTTCTCCTCAAGATCCCTCCTTAATAAGAGTTAATGTGCTTTAATAGCTCTCTAGATTATAATAAGTATGAGCACACAGACAATATCAAGCGTGTATAATGAACAATAATAGCAATGTAAGATATAAAGAGATTAGAGTTTAGAGAGAGATATCCAAACACAAACATAAGGATGTGTTTCGAAGTTCTAGCACCAAGCTCTATGTCCCCGCCTTCACCTCAAAGCATTTCAACACTCTCTACTAAGGACTCTGCAAAAAATACATATTCAATCCTCTACACTAGAGGAGGTACAAATCCAATAATCTCTACACAAGAGATGGGCATAAAGCCAACAATCTCTACACAAGAGATGGGCACAAAATCAAAATACAAAGTAAAGAAAATGGTTCACAACACTTAGTGATCATTAAAACCACAAACAAACTCTCACAATACAAGATCCTAGAGGATAGATTTTGCAATGATATCTTAAGCATATGAAAAACCAAACATTTTGGAAGTAAAGCACAGAAGACTGTGGAAAACTTCTTGAATGATATAGAAATTGAAAACTTGAAATTAGAATTTTTCAAAACTATATTTCTTTGTTTTTCTAAAAACTTTGAAACAAATGAAAAGGTATAGATTTGAAGCTCAAAAACTTGTTAAAGACTCTTTAGAAAATGGGCAAGAAGGCTTCTGAAAACTGGGTAAAAATTCTCTTAAAAATCTTAATGAAGATTAGTCTAAAACACCCATGTTTATAGGCTTTCCAAAAATAGTCGTTGGGGTCCAAACACAAGTCAGAGAGACCTGTTGGTCGACTGCCAACTGTCAATTTTTTTTACGTTGGGTTTTGAGTTGACCGGTCGGTCGATCAAGGAAAACCGTGAGCACAAAAGAGTTTGTCAGTCGACCGATCGGTCGGTCGAGTTCTTCTGTCAATCGACCGGTCGGTCGACGAGCTCCATCTCTTAAGGTTGTGCGCATTGGTGCACGTCGGTTGACCCTGCGGTCAATCAGTCACTGCTATCAGTCGACCGATAGTTGATTGATAGAGAAAAAGAGACTAAAAAGTAAAAGTTAAAGTAAGAGATTTCTCTGTTTTCTCGCAATTAATCTGATGTAGTAAGAGCTAAACGGGTCGATCCGCAGGGAGAGATGCGATGCAAGCTTTTCGATACGTTCTCTCTATGTAAAACTTAAAAAGAAAAGATGATGGCTATAAAAGAGTTGATTTAAATAAAAAGAGAGATCATAGCCCACTAATCATTTACCATAACCAAGCACTAGTCTATTAAGAATAAATATCATATTGAACCTATAAAGATTAATCCTAGAGTGTTGCTTCAAACTCAAGTAGAAAAGTAAAATAGAAAGTAAACCCTAATTAAAGTATACTAAATAAAATAAAATATTAGTTTATCAAAGTCTCAAAGTATAGCATAAGAAAAGTTGTTTTAGACTTAAAATTAAGCTATTAAAGTATTTAAGTATAAACTAAGAATAATCATTAAATGGTATACCCTAAAGCTAGTTTAACTTAATTCATCACTAATCTTTAAGAATTATCAACTGATCCTAAGGTTTCAAATAGGCATAGAGTTCAATCAATTATCTTATAAAATTAGGCTTTAGTTGGTAGAGAGATTAGCAAGCTATAAGAGAATTAGTTACTCATATTCATGGTGAAATTAAGTATGATTTTTAAAAATTGTATAAAAGAAAAGTAAACTAGAATTGAAGAATACAAATAAAAATAGCAAAAAGAGATATAAAAGAAAATAAGAATCTTTATTGAATTTGTCACTAATCCAGTACAAAAGCCTTCTCCTCTTTACAAATCTTCTTCAAAGTAGAAAAACTAGAAAATACAATGAAAATTCAGAAAAAAAGATGATCTAAAGAAAACCCTAAACTTGACTCTCTGAGATGCCTCTCCTATGTTGCTCTTCAGAGGTATTTATAGGGGGATCCAATAGTAAAGTCCCAGTAGAATACTCCCACCAAACTGTCATGTACGCGACTACAGGAATGCCGCGTTTCAGCAGCAATAAAGGAGAAGGCGCGACTTTTTTATGGAGTCTGGCCACGCGTTGGCGCTTGGCTTCATCTCGTCAATCCATCTGAAGATCTATCCTTAGAATCCTCATTTAAATTCTGGAATTTAAATAACCTTATTTCCTAGATAACTTAGGAAACAAGTTATCTATAAATTCAAATTTAGATTTCAATTTTCTCATTTATCATTGACATGGGAATCAAACAACTTAATTTAAATGAACTTTTTCTTTTATCTTCGAATTAGGATAGGATAATTTCTGATTAAGTTGGGCTTGATAGCTTGATGGGCTCCTCTTTAACTTGTGGTTTCTTTTGGCTCTTTTCTTTTCTCTTTTTAATTAATGAGGCTTGCACATACTTAACAATAAAATGATTAAATAGTAGTGTTTTATAAAAAATAAATATGAAAATGTGACAAAAAATATGCTCTTTTGATAAACAATTTCACCCCCACACCTATCTTTTACTCATCCTCGAGTAAGAAAAAAATCTAAAACTAATCTAATCTAAACTAACTCACTTTAAAAGGAATTACGGTTGCACTTAGCATGTACAACATGCTGTAAACCTCTAAGTTACCCCTAAAAGAAAAGTGTTGTCTCATGAGGATTTTCAGTGGATTACACCCACAAAATCCATAAAAGAAAGAAAAATAAAATGTTAGTAATTTTGAAATTTCATTTTGAAAGAGAAGAATATTGAGAGATTTTTGCAAAAATCAAGTTAATTTATAAGTCTTAGGATCACTTAATTATTCATTCCTATACTTAGTCTTGCTGCAGATATTAATTATCAATCTAGGTTAGGATTAAAACTGAGTTTCTCATTTAGTCTATTATATTACCCTAAATCTTATGCACTTTTGTGACCATGAATTTTTGATTCAGGATTCTTCAACTTCAACTCTTATGCCTTATATTTTGAGATATATATATATTCGAAAAGAAATTCAAAGTATTACCACTTCGTGCTCTTTAAGCACTTCCTTTTTTTATATGTATAACTCATCTAATTTTTTTCGTATAAATATTAAGGCTTCTTGAGGCCCTCATACCTAATTAATTCATTATT
>JAVJIF010031736.1:0-131904 GCA_038442645.1 Agave tequilana
TTCAGTTTCAGTCTCATGATGAATGCATCACTACTCTTCAAGGCTTTCGTCATGTTCCCGAATCAAGGTACAATCTCATCTCTCTTGGATCCCTACATAGAGAAGGTTTTTGTTTCAGTTTGAAAGGTGATCTTATGAAAGTTTTCAAAGAGACCCATGTGATGTTTCAAGCCGAAGGTGTCGGCAACGTATATATGTTGCAGAATTCGGAGGCTACAGCTGGTGAATTGCAGTTATCCTCGGCTTCAAAAGCGGTCGTTATGAAACAATCAAAGACTACGATAAATTTGAGCTCGGATGTTCAATTGTACCTGAAGGGAAATTGGGACTAGATGCGCAACAAGGTTGTCACGCCCCGCTTCTCAAAATACACAAAATTGGATACGTGACAAGAGTCGGCGACGTATTTTCAATTAAAATACGCTAAGCCTCAATATTGTAAATATTTGGAACTTCAATTATATGTGTGTTTGTGCATGAGTGCGTGAGTCTTCTTGCATGTTTGGATGCTTGCATGTACATTTATGTAAATATGCATGCTATATATTTTTGTATGAATTTATTCTTTAAGCATCTATATGTATAGTTTAGTGATTAATGTATATGTATTTATAGTTAATAATAGGTATTTATTAAATTGGATATGTATGCATTAAATTAATGTGTATGGGTATATGTGTAAATATGCATTAGTATATATATAAGTATATTATATGTAGGCATGTTTATATATATGTATTGTTGCGTATACTGGTGTATGTATGTGTACGTGGGTGTACACGTATGTGTCGGTGTGCTCAAGAGTGTGTCTAGCATGCATTTATATTTATTTGTGTGTTCGGTTGCATGCCACAGCATTTCGGACCCATTTGGTGAGATCCGGACCCGATCCGGATTCGTGTCGTTGTGGACCCGACACACAGGAGATTCGAAGACCGATCCATGGGATATTTCGTAGATCAGTATCAGTTCGTACAGTGAAGACCAGACGGTGATTCGGTTCCAAAACCTCGTCATTTTAAGTGAGTGTTCTTTATTTTCTCATTGAGTGTTTCAGTATTATTTCATATGAGTGTTCCTTATTTATTTATTAAGTATTTTGATATTATTACATGTGAGTGCTTTTATCTTGTTTTAATAGACATTATTTTATGTTTAAATAATGTTCATATTTAATTACTGCTCATGCATGTCAATTATTATTCATGTTCACATACTAGATGCATAATGAATAAACCCAAAAGATTATAATACTGATTCTGAATAAATATCATGTTCATTTAAGTAACGTGACTGATTATACATAACACCTACCTGATAAATATATTGTTCATGATACTGAAAGTTACATGGGAAAGTATCGTTGACGTAACACTGTACAGTCCTATTGTTCATCGTATACACGGTTACTGTTACTGTTCACTGTTACTGATATTGTTCACCGTGTATACGATTACTGATTGACTGTTACTGTACTGTTATTGTTACTGTCACCATATCGTCCCAGTATTTTAGATAACATGGACATTGACTGATTAACTGAATTGAATAAATAATAATGAAAAATTGAACAACTTACACCGGGATTGGGGAAATTGATGGAGGAGACGGCGTCTGTATTTTGGGTGGACCTAGGATACAGGTTGCGCAGCCGACTGAGGGTTCCATTGCAGGGTTCCTGGGGGATGACTGGCATCCCATCTGTATTGTTACTGTTCCACTGTTTTCACAGTGAGATTACTGTTACTGTTACTGAGTACCTAGCGGTACGGCCTGGTTCAGCGCCAGGAAACTGAGGCCGTGGTCCCGGGTATGTACGGGACCCACCTAAAATATGGATAATGTCTCCAACCAATCAGTTTCAATAACTTAGGACCCTGATTGACACATGTAGTAGGCGTAGTATGGGATGCGTCTATTACAGGTGGCAATTGGTGTTCGCTGACATAATAAATGATAATAAACTGTTATAATGTATTGTGACTGACTATAATCATTTGACTGTGTATATGTATGCTATGATAGGAATATGATTGTAACCATGACCAGATTTAGATACAACCTAGTGACATGTGATAGATTACACGTCTTGACATTGATTGCATATTTACAGTTGTGTCAGTTATATTCTACCTTTATTCATGTTATTATCATGTGTATTACTGTTCAGCTATTTATCTTGTTATTTAGCCTTTTCTATTTACTGTTGCTCTTACTACTATTTATGCACATTGTTTCTTCTGCACGAGTTCTCCCCTTTACACACACACTCATTATGGTCGCGCTCTGACGACCCTGGATTTGCACGTCCAGATATTGGACGATTGTTTCTAATGTGCAGGTATTCGATGAGACGGTACGCTTTGCGAATAGCTGAAGCTTCTTCCTATTCTCTTCTGGTACATTTATCTTTCTAGCTTTCGTATTATTCTCTGTTTCTCGTTATATCAGATCAGTTCTTATTCCAGTTATTTCATGACTCTATCTTTTATCGCTTTCAACTGCCTTATTCTTGTCATTATTCATATGTTACCATGTGTAGTCTTATATGTATCATTGCAGTGATCTGGTTTAGATTATAACTTGTTCAGATTAACTTAGGCTTAGCGTATATGCGTGGGGTATTATCCTCGCGTATATACGTCGCCATAACGACTCCGTATCTTTAGGATAAGGGCGTTACAATATATATATATATATATATTATAATATATATATATATATATAAATTTTTTGAGAGAGAGCATGAGAGAGGAGAGAGAAAAGAATGAAAGAGAGAGATGTTTGAGAGAGAGACATGTAGAAAGTGAGAGAGAGAAACCCACCATAGGATTATCGCACACTGATTAGTCTCTAATTTTGTATAATTTTTATCACATTCGCATATTTATTTGGTATAAAATTCTGCTAATAAAGTTTTACTTGCTTGATTCTAGGTCCATGGTGTGCAATGAAGAAGAAGACCTTAAATCACCATTTAATTGGTGATTAAAGGCCTATTAAGATAGTCATTGATCTAGGAGGCGATCCTGTCAAAATCAGGGGCTGTAAACTAGAAACTGGGACCAGAATCTAATAGGAGACCGACGGGGTAACGCGCGGCTCGAAGCGCCGCGCGCGCGGCCATCACATGGCCGCGGCGCACGGTTGGCTTCTGGCCAGGGGTTGTCCCCCTGGACCCGTCCCCTGGTGCCTATAAATACCCCCTTGGGGTCCAGAGTAGGAGATATGCAAGGTTTAGAGTAGTTCTCATTTTTTATTTTGTAGTTTAGGGTAGTGTAGTTTAGTTTTTCTTCTTCCTCCTCCCTTGTACTTTCCATTTCTTATAGATCTTGTAATAGGGAGAGAGAGTGATACATGTTGGGAAGTAAGAGTGCTTGTAATAGAAGGTGACAATCTATGAAAGGTGCTCTTTTACCTTATCTTTGTTTTCTTCTCTCTAATCTCTTTTATATGTGTAGCTAATTTTTCTCTCATGGCAACTAACTACTAACCACCAACTAGTCTAACTTCTTATTTGATAATCCACATAAATCTAATAGCCTGTACTTAGCTTTGCTCTTATAAAAGCCACTGATGGCTCATGATGATGGATCTAACACTCTAACTTCCTAACTCTCTAACAAGCTAATATTGCTTTACTCAATGCTTACTTTTAGTTTTGATAGTTTAAGTATACCTTGCACTTGTTTTGTTTAGTTGGGTTGTGATGAGTTACATATGGGTCATGCTTTGAATCGCTCTTGAACCAAGGACTAGTGATGGCCAATGATATATGTAAGGCAACTATCACTAAGAGGTTAGCATGTTGGTGGAGTCTTTATTAATTAGTAGCCATGAATTTTCTTTCTTTTTCACTTTGTTTTAGAAATATCAAAAACCACAAATACTATTCTTTTTTATGTTTCTCACTTCTTCGTATTTCACCGTACTTCTTCTTTCATTATTTATTTTCTTTTCTTTTCATTTTTAAAACTTTGAAGAACTGTTAACACACACGTGAACATACCGTGTAAGCTTTTATCGCCTCCCGTCCTTGTGGATTTTACTCGTTTTAGCCTCTATGCTATAACGGAAGTATCGAGGAAGCCAAAGCACACACTTTAAATATTAATTTCAAAACATACACTTTTCGTGCGCGGTTTCCCCGAACAAATTTTGGCGCCGTTGCCAGGGATGGAACGGTTTGATTTCGCATTTTTGTTAACTTTTCTTCTTTATTTTTGGTGTGCAGGTTAAAGTTTTAGCGTTGTAGAAGTCCACACTTACTCTTGTGTGGTTGGGTAACTTCTTGTACATTCATATACTCCGCTGCTAATTCTTATTTATATTACATGTGCACTGTAAATAATTATAAGAATTAAAATACAGAAATTAGATGCTTTAAAACGGTTTAGACATTTGCATCTAGGCACGTGATAAATTTCATTTTAATATACTGTATTTTGTTCTTGTGTTGTTGTGATCTTACAGGAGGTGTACATATTGCATAGCATATAGTTAGGACAAACACTTTAGTGGTTTACTTGCTTTTTTGTATTATTCTTATCTATATTGCACACTCGCACAATTTAACTTAAGGGTCACACCAATACAACATAAGATGGGGAAGTTATTACCCTCTCTTAGCTCAAAAATCACCTCCCCACTCACACAACCCAAGCCTAATAAAACTTGTTAAAAACGTTGGCCCCTAGGGACATCTCAGACTCATTTAAGAGATTGACCTAAGGGGAAAGTTGTTAGAAGTTGACTCTTATCAAATCGGTGTTTAAAGTTAGGGATTGAGAGGCGAAACCTCGAAGAACAGTGGTTTGGCATAATTAGGCCCGTTGCTCCGGCACGGATACCTCCCACTGATCTTGCCCCTATCTGGCGTTTAACTTGTAGTCAGCTTCTGATAATATACCCCCCGTGGACAGTCTAACCAGTTAGGAGTCGTTTAGGTCTAAGTCAACCCAAGCATAGGCTTGTTTTCTTTTCTTTTTCTTTTTCTTTATTTGTTTGTTTCTTTGTTTTGTTTGCTTTTTTTTTTTTGTATACTGTGAAATGGATTCTAACAACAATAATTCTTTTAATTATAATATGAATCCATATTTCACCCTGATCTTATTTGACTCGGATAACTCTGACCGACTATGTATAACATGAATCAACCATTTATGCCGAGTTGGGATCATCCGAATCAATATGAACCATATCCCCAACCATATGATTATAATTTTCAAAATAATTTCAACTCTTCACAGAGTCAATGGAGATTCACCTTCCCCGAGTCAAATTTTCAACCGCCTTGTCCCAATTTTCACAAAGTTCATTCCCCAATTTTGGTTCATATACTCCTTTTCCTGTTCCACCAACCGAAGAAAAATCTGATTTGGAAAGGAGTATGGAAGAGTCCCTACAATAAGTTTAAAATTTGCTCAATTCACAATCCTTTCCACATCAAACTCCACATACTTCTTTTCTAGAGCATCAAATTGAAAAAGAATCTGAGTTAGAAAAGCGTTTGGCAGTCTTTTGTGATAGAATGCAAAACATGTTGGACTTTTCATCTCAACCAAATTTTCAAAAGTCCTACTCATCTTTTTCAGTCTTACGTATTGAAAATAAACAAACTTCAATACTGGACTTGAGTATGGAACACTTCCATGAGTCCAGGCAACAATCGCAAAATCTAATGGACTCATAATTTAATCACAATTTTCAAAAAAACTTCCATACTCACCTTTTCAAGAAGAACCAATTACAACAAGTATGGAAGATATGATTCTGACTCCAAATTCTATTACCCGAACTGTCAGTAGGTTAGACTCACTTATGAGCGAATTGATCAATGAGAGCGAAGAAAGTTTTTCTTGTCAATCTTTGACCGATCCTTATATCCCTAACTCTGCTGATTGGACACAAGAATCCTGTCATTTTGAAAATCTAGCTTCAATTTTATCATACCAATCTGAACTTGACCAACATCACATCCTTGACATTTTGGCAAGTTATCATTTTCCTGAAATTGAATTTGAGCTTGAAAGTGATCCTGAACCTCAAATTTGTGATTCCTTTTCACTTTTTGATTCAGTAATGACTCGGTATTTTACCAGATTATTTCGGCGTTAACATTGAATCATGTACCAGTACACCGTGAAATAGAATCACCAATCTTTTATGATCACACTTCCTTGATGGGAAAAGTGTGTGAACATTAATTCTTGGTTTGGACCCTATTTTTGAACCAATTTTGACTATCATTGTTGACTCTCAATTTGATCTGAGTCAACTTCCTGAGTCGGTATCAGTTTTTATTTCTATTCCATTTGAGCCCAAATCAATCATCTCTCAAAATCACACTTCATCGTTGGACAAGAATGTTGACAAAAATGACTCAGTAATTATTTTTGAAAATTAGAAATTAGATGGGGATAACTATTTAAATAAGACCATTCATTCAATCATTTTATTAGGTCATATTAGAAAGGTCACTGGTGGGTTTTTGCATGATCCACGATATCTTGATTGGGTCGCAACGCTTGGCCCAATCAGACTACCACCGGAGCCACCCCTTTGAGGTAATTTGTCTTTCCTTTCCTATTTGTTTCATATATATACACATTCACGATGTATTGAGGACAATGCATGAGATAAGTGTGGGGGAGGGTTTACTAATATAGTTAGTTTTACATTTTCTTTCTTTTACACTTCTTTTTAATTAAAAAATTTATATAAAAACTCTTTTCTTTCTTTCTACAAAACTTTTTGAAACAAGATAAATAGTTTTGATTTATTTTTGAGAAAATTAAGATTATCTTAGGAATTAGGAAGACCTAAAATTATGAAATTTTAAACCGACCCAAATAATAGATCTTATTTAAATTTCAGGATAAAAAAGTAAAATTAAAAAGATAATTTGTTCTTAAATTTTTTTTTCCTTAGATTATGCACTCCACACTTACACAATTTCTGGGATTGAAACAAAGACTGAAAATACCATAAAAATATATATATAAAAAAAAGTTATTATGATAATAAAAATCACTTATTGAAGTTGGGAATTATACCTCAGGAAGTTTGATTATTCACACCTAAAATCGTGGATAAAAAATAAATAACCCCTTTACTTTTGTGGCCTTGTTTACTCGAGCCCTTAAGTCCGAGGGATGTTTTCTCATCTGGTGCCCTAAGATCATCTCGTTTGGGAGTCACCAGCTAAAGGCTCACTACCTGGGTAAAATAAAAAAGCCTAAGAAAACTAAGGGAAAAAAAAGTAAAATATATATAATAATAATATAAATAAATGGCATAAAAGTTAGAATCGATATCACAAAAATCTTCACAGTCCACAAAGTGCATATTTTCTAAGAGTTTTATGAAAGGTCAAAGAATCAATTCAATTTTAAATTCTTACATTTAATTTATAATAAGATTTTTTGTATTTTAACTTAGTTTAAGAAAGAACAATTTCTGGTTAACCTCTGACCTTGGATCACTTATATTTTCGCAAAAATACTTCAACACTTTTTTATTTCAAAAATGCGTTTTCAAAATACTAACATTTGATTTCTTTCTTTATGGATTTTGTGAGTGTATACCGGAAAACTCTCAGGAGACAAAACTCCTCCTCTAGGAAAACTTAGAGATTTAACGGCTTGTTGCACATGCTCAGTGCAATCGCGTCACCTGCGAAAATGGTGTAAAAATTTTCTTTCTTTTGTTTTGCTCGGGACGAGCAAAAAAAATAAGTGTGGGGGTGTGATTAGCCTCTAATTTTGCATAATTTTTATCACATCAGCATATTTATTTGGTATAAAATTCTACTAATAAAGATTTGCTTGCTTGATTTTAGGTCCATGGTGTGCAATGAAGAAGAAGACCCTACATCACCATTTAATTGGTGATTAAAGGCCTATTAAGATAGCCATTGACCTAGGAGGCTAACTCTGTCAAAATTAGGGGCTGCAAATCAGAAACTGGGACCAGAACCTGACAGGGGACAGATGGGACAGGGCGCGGCTCGAAGCGCCTCGTGCACGGCCATAACATGGCCGCAGAAACGTGGCCCTTGCCGCGTTTCCGCGACCGTACGTCCACGACGCGCGGTTGGCTTCGGGCCAGGGGTTGTCCCCCTGTCCCCCGTTCCCCTGGTGCCTATAAATACCCCCTTAGGATTCCAGAGCAGGAGATATGCAAGGTTTGGGGTAGTTCTCATTTTTCATTTTGTAGTTTAGAGTAGTGTAGTTTAGTTTTTCTTCTTCTTCCTCTCTTGTATTTTTCATTTCTTGTAGATCTTGTAATAGGGAGAAAAGAGTGGTACATGTTGGGAAGCAAGAATGCTTGTAATCGAAGGTGACAATCTATGAAAGGTGCTCTCTTACCTTATCTTTGTTTTTTCTCTATAATCTCTTTTTATTTGTAGCTAATTTTCTCTCATGGCAACTAACTACTAACCACAACTAGTCTAACTTCTTATTTGATAATCCACATGAATCTAATAGCCTTTACTTGGCCTTGCTCTTGCAAGAGCCATTGATGGCTCATGATGATGGATCTAACACTCTAACTTCCTAACTCTCTAACAAGCTAACATACTTTACTCCATGCTTACTTTTAGTTTTGATGGTTTAAGTGTAACTTGCACTTGTTTTGTTGAGTTAGGTGATTGGGAAAGAATATTGTGGTAGATTGCACAGATATTATGTAAAAGAGATAAGGTTTAGAAACAACCTCAAGTGCTTTGATCACTCCACAAATGTATTCAAAATGATTAATATACCCTTTCCAATCTCCGTTATAGCATGGGCTATACCGAGTCGATTCTGAGGGAGAGCTTGCGAAGGAAGCGTTACTGTTGGTAGTGAAGATAGAAAACGAAGATTCTTCTTTGTCTTTAAAAGAATGAATAAAAATGGAAAAAGAAATGAAAGAATGGGTGGCTTTGTTCATGATGGAAAATGAAAGAAATCAAAGAAGAGATTTGCTTTTGGAATTAAAACTAAAAGAAAGAAAACTTTGAAGAAGACTTTGAAGGTGGAGAAAACCATGACTAGCTAACCTTACTACCTTGCCAAACTTACTAAACTCCGTGATGGTGAATGCGTGCCTCATGTTGATTCATCGGCATAGATTTGTCTTGCGTGTGGTCTAATTACTTTCCCACTTGAATGACGGGTGATCACTCTTGGACTTGTCTTGTAGACTCATAGATGTCATAGGCCTACAAGATAGACTTTCAATAATGGAATCAAAAGAGCGACACTCAAGGGATGCTAAGAAGAAGATACAACATTCATTAATTGAAGTAAAGAAGTTGTACAACAAATAGCATATGTTTGGTGATCCATCTCCATGTTCCATCAAGGCACTTGTTCTAAAGACAAGGCTCTAAATGAGGCACACATGAATCATATGGAATTACAATAAGAACTTGCCAAGCAATGAAAGTAACCCATCGGAGAAGAGAGACCATACAACTTGCAAGATTAAAGATAGCAATCACCCATGAGTTAGTAGTTAGCAAGGTTAGTGGTTAGCTAGACATGAGAAGAATTAGCTACTAGCCATTACAATAAAAGAAAAGCAAAGCATGAATAAAAGTGCAAGTAAAGTAAAGCTAGAATTAAAGAAAGCAAGTAATACTAGAAAATGTAAGAGAAGAGAGAAGAGAATGGATCAATCCTTGCTTCACAAGTTGTCACACCTTGGTATACACAAGCTTTCTCTCTCTTACAAACTCTCTCTTTACAGAATTTCTAGGGAGGAAGAAGATCTAGAGCACTACAAAAATCCTAGAGAGAAATCCTACAAAATACAAGCATCTAATCTCTAATCTCTCCTCTCCTCTTCCACCTACTTTTGCGCAAGCCCTGGTCCTGTATTATAGCCTCAGATAGAAGCATCTAGAGCCCAGGTTGTTGGAGAGAAATCTGGGCCCTAACCACCCTGTAACTGCCGCAGATACGCGGGAAAGCGCGGCAAAATCTTGGCCATTCAGGCCAATCTTTCTGTTACAGGTCTGTTACAGGTAGTTATCCACGTGTATCTTCTAGAAATCTGAGCTGGCGCGTGGATCTCTCTTGATTCTGGATTCAAATTTGGGCTCTCTTTTGGGCTTTTGAATTAATCTCTTTTAATTATTGCTAATTAAAGAGATTTTGGGCTTTTCTCATTTCAGATGTGGACCTGCAAAAATAGAGAGAAGATGATCAAAAATCATATTTTTATTTGTAATATGTATGGGAATAATGTGGTAAAATATGCAGAATTGAATACCAATCACACCCCCACACTTATTCTTTTGCTCGTCCCGAGCAAAAACAAGAGAAGAAAACTTTACTACCAATTTTATTACACCACTTTCGCAGGTGACGCGATTGCACTGAGCGTGTGCAACAAGCCGTTAAACCTCTAGGTTACCCTAGAGGAGGAGTGTTGTCTCCTAAGGGTTTTCAGTGGATTGCACCCACAAAATCCATAAAGAAAGAAGACAAATGTTAGTGTTTTGAAAATTCATTTTGAAAGAGAGACATGTTTTCGAACTATTTTTGCAAAAATATAAGTGATCTAAGGTCATAAGTCCACCTTAATCATTCTTCCTAAACTTAGTCTCTATGCAAGATCTTGTCTTCAATTAAGGTAAGAATTCAAAATTGGATTGAATATTTTATCCTTTATAAAACCTAGATAGTATGCACACGTGACAGTGAAGATTTCTGGTATTTCAACTCTAACCATCAAGCCATTTATTTATATATATTTATTTTCTTTTCTCTTTTTTCTTCCCTTAGTTTAGGCTTTCTAGTTCACCCATGTAACAAGCCTATAACTGATGACTCCCAAACCAGTCGGTCTTAGGGCACCAGATGAGAAAACATCCCTCGGGTTTAAAGACTCCGAGTGAAAAAGGCCACGAAACTAAAGGGATTATTTATTTCTTTTAACACCGTTAGGCGTGAATAATCATACTTCTTGAGGCACAATTATCCAGCTTAATAAGTGATGTTTTATTTATATATATTTTTTCTTTTTCTTTTTCTCTTTTTTTTATGGCTTTTTTGGTCTTTGTTTCCATCCCAAAAACGTGTAAGTGTGAAGTGCTTACTATCTAAGGCAAAAATTCAAGATAAAAATATCTCCCCAATTTTTCTTACTTAGCCTATAATTTCAAACAAGATCCATTATTTCAACTAGGTTTAAGATGTCATAATTAAGGCTTTCTTAATTTCTAAGATCATCTTAATTTCTTAAAAATAGATGAAAACTTTGTCTCTTATTTCAAAAAGTTTTTTAAAGAAAGAGAAAATTTCTATACAAAAGGGAAGATTTCTAAAAGAAGTGTAAAAGAAAGAAAAAGGGAAGATTTCTAAAAGAAGTGTAAAAGAAAGAAATCTAAAAACTCTAAGTTAGTAAACCCTCCCCACACTTATCTCATGCATTGTCCTCAATGCATCATGATATATGTATGCATGAAACAAAATAGAGAGGGAAGGAAAAAATTACCTTAAGGTGGTGGTTCGGTGGTGGTCTGATTGGTCCACGAAACATGGCCCAATCAACTTTGCTTTGGGCTTTGAGGAACCCACCAGAAATATCATGAATATGACCCACTAAAAAGATAAATCCATGAAGGATCTTTATTAAGTATTTAACCCCATCTAATTTCCATTTTCCATAATTAATTTCGGAGTCAAATTTATCAACCACCTTATCCCAGAATGGTGTATGAAATGATAGAACGGTTGACTTGGACTCAGGAAGGACAGGAACTAATACCGACTCAGGAAGGTGACTTAAGTCAAGTAAAGGTTAGGAGTCGAAATGAGTTCAGGAATTGGGTCCAAGTCAAAAAGTTGAAACTCCAGTCCACATGTATTGTCCAACAATGGAATGTGACCTAATATGGGTGTTATCTCTTTACTTCCAATATTAAGGAATTCTAACTCATCGCCATACAATTCTTCAAAACTAAGGTCAACATCTTCCGTCAGAATTGTACAATCAGTTTCAGAAGTAAAGAGATTGTGAGAATCTAGGTCACATTTCTCACGTAGTTCAATACCAAAGAATGGAGAACTTGTCAATTTGTCAATAGTATCTTCAGAAGTGTATAATTGGTCAAGTTCAATATGATCCTCAAAGAGGGTGATTCAACTTCATTATGAATTGGGACAGGATCCAATGTCGACTCCGAGAAAAAATTGAAGTCAGGTAAAGTTACCGGAGTCATTATTGAATCAGGAAAGAGAATTGAATCACTAAGTTGGGGTTCAAGATCACATTCCTCATGTAGTCAATTCCACAAAAATGTGAACTTGCCAATTATCAATGGGACTTTCAAAAGTATGAAATTGGTCAAGTTCAATATGATCATCATAAAATTTTGTGATTCAATTTCACAATGGATAGGCACTGGATCCAATACTGACTTTGGAAATGGAGTGAAATCAGATAAAGATACGGGAGTCATTATTGGATCAGGAAGTAGAATTGAATCATCAAGTGGAAGTTTAGGATCATATTCATGTTCAAGTTCAATTTCAGGAAAAGGAAAACTTGCCAAAATGTCAATGGGTTTGAAGTTTGGACAAGTTTAGGTGCTTGTGCTGAAATTGAATTATGATTTTCAAAACTACATGACTCATCGGCTTTAACAGAGTGGTTAGTGATACCAGATCTGGTCAAACGGTGAGAACGTAGAGATTCAACATCATATCTATGTCACGATTTTTAGCATTTTGAGCATGAGTCATGTCTTCAAGCATCTTTCCATAATTGATGAATTCATTGTCTGGATGAAAAGATGAAGTGTTGTCTTGGAAGTGATAGTGAAATTGTGAGTCCATCAGATTTTGGGATTTGTGTTTGGACTCATGCATACTCATTTCCAAAATTGATGGTGTTCTATTTTGGATTGGTGGAATTGAGTATGTGTCTTGAAAATATTGTGGACTGGGTGGAGAAGAAGGACAAGGTGGTTGGAAATTATACTCGGGGTAAGTGAATCCCACTGACTCGGTGAAGAGTTGAAATTATTATGGAAATTATAGTTATTAGATTGGGGGTATGGGTCATATTGATTCGGATAAGACCAATCCGGCACACTAGGTTGGTCAAAGTTATGATATGCCGGGTTGGTAATATCTGAAAATGAAGTCGGTGTGTAATATGGATTATTATTAAAGTTGGAAATTTTGTTATTATAAGCCATATCACATAATGAAATACAAACAAAAAGAAACAAACAAAATAAACAAACAAAAAAAAAAATTCTAACCTAAGTTAGGGTAGACCTATGACCTAGACAACTCCTAACTTATTAGACCGTCCACGGGAGGTTTAGTGTAGACTTTGACCACAAGCTAATCAGCCAGGTAAGGGCAAGGTTGTGGGAGGTTTTCCGTCAGAGACGTTCCTTAATTAAATAACCACCAAACTTCGGGCTTTCGGCCCTCAATCCCTTTCTAGACACTGATTTTGCAAGAGTCAATTTTCAACACTTTTTCCCCTTAGGATAATCTCCTAAATGAGTCCGAGATGTCCCTAGGGCCAACGTCTAGTTTTTATTAAATTAGGCTGGGTTAGTGAGTGCTTAGGAAAATGATTTTCGGGCTAAGGAAGGGGTGATAAAATCCCCACCTTATCTTTTTTATGGGTAATGCCCTTAAATTCGATTTGTGCAAGTGTACGATATCAACAAACAAGGTTCACTCAAAGCGTAATTAAATCAAACAAAGAGTGAGTCCTAGTCAATATGCAATGCGTACGTACCTTGCCTCCAGCACTCTTCAACAGTAAAAATAAAGGAATGAAAAGATACGTGCCTAGAATGCAAATATCTAAACAATTTTTAACGTTTCAACCAATGTTTACTGTTTATTATAATTAGCAGGAGTATGGTGAAGCATACAAGAAAAGAATTATTGCAGAAGCTGTATTTTGTAAAGCTGAAGATCCTGCAGAAAACTTGTCAGTAGTGAACTCAGGATTGCCGCAAATCTGCAGCTAGGGCCGAGATTCTGCGGCAAAACTGAGGGATCCTGGTCTCTGCTTTCAAGAGCAGAGGCCCAGGTCCACTTATATGTTACTGCAATGCTATTTTTTCTGTTTCTTCACCTGTAACCTGCAACAGAGAAGAAAATGCGTTTAGTTCTTCACTTTAAACCAAAAACCGTTGCTCTCCCCGGCAACGGCGCCAATAATTTGATTGGGAAAGAATAGGTGGTAGATTGCACAGATATTATGTAAAAGAGATAAGTTTAGAAACAACCTCAAGTGCTTTGATCACTCCACAAATGTATTCAAAATGATTAATATACCCTTTCTAATCTCCGTTATAGCATGGGCTATACCGAGTCGATTCTCAGGGAGAGCTTGCGATGGAAGCGTTACGGTTGGTAATGAAGATAGAAAACGAAGATTCTTCTTTGTCTTTAAAAGAATGAATAAAACATGGAAAAAGAAATGAAAGAATGGGTGGCTTTGTTCATGATGGAAAATGAAAAGAAATCAAAGAAGAGATTTGCTTTTGGAATTAAAACTAAAAGAAAGAAAATTTTGAAGAAGACTTTGAAGGTGGAGAAAACCATGACTAGCTAACCTTACTACCTTGCCAAAACTTACTAAACTCCGTGATGGTGAATGCGTGCCTCATGTTGATTCATCGGCATAGATTTGTCTTACGTGTTGGTCTAATTACTTTCCCACTTGAATGACGGGTGATCACTCTTGCACTTGTCTTGTAGACTCATAGATGTCATAGGCCTACAAGATAGACTTTCAATAATGGAATCAAAAGAGCGACACTCAAGGGATGCTAAGGAAGAAGATACAACATTCATTAATTGAAGTAAAGAAGTTGTACAACAAATAGCATATGTTTGGTGATCCATCTCCATGTTCCATCAAGGCACTTGTTCTAAAGACAAGGCTCTAAATGAGGCACACATGAATCATATGGAATTACAACAAGAACTTGCCAAGCAATGAAAGTAACCCATCGGAGAAGAGAAGACCATACAACTTGCAAGATTAAAGATAGCAATCACCCATGAGTTAGTAGTTAGTAAGGTTAGTGGTTAGCTAGACATGAGAAGAATTAGCTACTAGCCATTACAATAAAAGAAAAGCAAAGCATGAATAAAAGTGCAAGTAAAGTAAAGCTAGAATTAAAGAAAGCAAGTAATACTAGAAAATGTAAGAGAAGAGAGAAGAGAATGGATCAATCCTTGCTTCACAAGTTGTCACACCTTGGTATACACAAGCTTTCTCTCTCTTACAAACTCTCTCTTTACAGAATTTCTAGGGAGGAAGAAGATCTAGAGCACTACAAAAATCCTAGAGAGAAATCCTACAAAATACAAGCATCTAATCTCTAATCTCTCCTCTCCTCTTCCACCTACTTTTGCGCAAGCCCTGGTCCTATATTTATAGCCTCAGAGAGAAGCATCTAGAGCCCAGGTTGTTGGAGAGAAATCTGGGCCCTAACCACCCTGTAACTGCCGCAGATACGCGGGAAAGCGCGGTAAAATCTTGGCCGTTCAGGCCAATCTTTCTGTTACAGGTAGTTTATCCACGTGTATCTTCTAGAAATCTGAGCTGGCGCGTGGATCTCTCTTGATTCTAGATTCAAATTTGGGCTCTCTTTTGGGCTTTTGAATTAATCTCTTTTAATTATTGCTAATTAAAGAGATTTTGGGCTTTTTCTCATTTCAGATGTGGACCTGCAAAAATAGAGAGAAGATGATCAAAAATCATATTTTATTTGTAATATGTATGGGAATAATGTGGTAAAATATGCAGAATTGAATACCAATGATTAGGTTGTGATGAGTTATATATGGGTCATGCTTTGAATCGCACTTGAACTAAGGACTAGTGATGGCCAATGATACATGTGAGGCAACTATCACTAAGAGGTTAGCATGTTGGTGGAGTCATTAGTAGTTAGTAGCCATGGGTTTTCTTTCTTTTTCACTTTGTTTTAGAAATATCAAAAACCACAAATATCATTCTTTTCTATGTTTCCCACTTCTTCGTATTTCACCGTACTTCTTCTTTCATTCTTTATTTTCTTTTCTTTTCATTTTTAAAACTTTGAAGAACCGTTAACACACATGTGAACATACCGTGTAAGCTTCTATCACCTCCCGTCCTTGTAAATTCGACTCGTTTTAGCCTCTATGCTATAACGGAAGTATCGAGGAAGCCAAAGCACACACTTTAAATATCAATTTCAAAACATACACTTTTTGTGCGCGGTTTTCCCCCGATCACACACCAGAGAATAGTCACGAATTGCAAGAACATATAAAGAGGGAGAAAGCAAGAACACACAAATTTAACATGGTTCAGCAATTGACTATGTCCTCGGGGAAGAAGGGGAGAGATCTTATTAATTAACAATTACATGATACAATAGTTGGAGATAATACCCCTCTTTATATAGCCAAAGAATTCTTGAAGAAAAGAAAATCAAAAGATCTAAATTCGGATCAGAAATGAAATCAGACTCAACTTAGAAAACTAGCAGCACGTGTCTCAGCCGACCAAGCGGTCGACCGGTTACGCAAAACGGCAACTCATGTTTTGTTAAATCTCAGCCGGTGACCAGTCAGTCTACGACAGTCTCCTTCAAATTCGTCTCTCAAGTCGGTCAACCAAGCAGTCGACTTACATCACCTTCTCTTCTGCTGCGTGCACGTTGTGCATATCCGATCGACCGGGCCCACCGGTCTCCTGTCTTCAGCTATGCTTTGTTCTTTTATCAGGTCTTGGACACACCGTTGACCTCCAAACTTTATGCTATCTCCTTCAATGAGTTAAAAACTATGCGATCAAGATTTATACTCTCTCCCTACACAGTCGCAGACAGATGACTTAACTTACCTATTTGTGAGAACGGGGACTGTGACTATAGTCGCAGTAGCGGTTCAGCGCTCGAAAATATACTTTGTTTTAGGAAAATCGCCCGCGCGCTCATAATATTAAATTTTTCTTCTCGAATTCGATCGAATATCTCAAAATCATCTCGAAGATGATTGATTTAAGCTTTTTCTCCAATTTCTTCATTCCGCTTAGAGTCGTTATCTTATTGAGGGGGGGGGGGGGGGGGGGGGGGGGAATCAAACGACCGCTTTTCCATTAAAAAGGCGGATGAGCATTTGTGTCTTTTTTACGAAGCAAAGCGCTTTAAACGCTCGACACGTGAGTGATCCTTTTTTATCTTAAAAGAAGGAGGCTCAGAAAAAAACTGTAATTGAGATTTTACTTAATTAAGTTTTACTAGTTTTACCCAAAAACCTCAGAAAAATAAAAGCTCTTAATATTCTCAAGAAAGAAAAATAAAGCCTTGGAAAAATCAGTAACATACGCACTTTCAATTCTACACGCATCCCACACACATGTTAATAAACAGGACCGTGATGTCACCTGATTGTTTGGGGACGTAGAGCCTAATCTTTTCAGTGTATATGTATTGTATAAATGGCATGCATGTAAGGTCTATAAATACATGCAGAAAAAGAATTTATGAAATAATGAAGTCTTGACTTACACTTAAGCCTTGTTTGACTAGAAGAGTTAGAGGGTCGGGGATAAAATCCCAAATCAAGAAGAGATGCAAAATTCTCTCTTACACCAATGTGTGTTGGTGTTTGCCTCCAACAAAAAAGGGCAAATCGCCGAAAAAAAGAGATCTTATTTATTCAATTTATTTTTGATTAGACATCTCTAACTCTTGGCAAAATTTGAGTGTTTGGAAGAGACCCGCCGTCAAAAAAGGCCTTTACAAGCATACGCACGCATGCATGTTGATTTCATGCAATGAAAAGAAATATTTGCAAGAAATTTAAAAGATAATAAGAGTTTGAAAATTAGCTATGTAGCACGGATACTCCTATCATAGAGTCATGTCGTATCCGAAACGTGTCTAACACACGTTCAGAAACACGTGTCAAGTATATTTTTAAGAATTCATCACGTGTCCGCGTGTCGTGTTCATTCTAACGATGTTGTGTCAGTGCAGCAGAAAATTTAGTAACATGCACTCCTCAGATGTTTAAGGAGATTCAGTATAACTCTCACAGCAAATTAGTAACAAGAACTCTTTGTATCAGCTCATTGACTTAGAATTAGTGAGTGCAAAGTATATATCAGACCACACCTTTAAAATCTCAAATCGTCTGGCCAAGTGAAAACAATAGTAATACATACATGGAATATGTGCTAAATAGTAAATATTGTCTAGTATATAAGAATTCTAGTGAACTCAAACATTAATTGTAACTTATATTTTGTAGAGGATCCACGAAACAGCTCTATAAATAAGTTTACTAGACCAAGAGCAACTTCAATACGAGTGACCCTCTGGGTATTACGCTCACACAGTTATTTGCTTGGTTCATAAGTAACTACCTCATGAGGTGGACACTTGAGGTAAACGAGAACTAGTCTCACACGGAGGACATTCTAGGCAAACGAGAACTAGTTTAGACTTGAACAAGATGATGCTTTTGTTAAATTTTGGTTTGAGAAATCTACTTTATCTCTAGATAGTAACGCAGGCACTTCAAATGTGAAGCCGTCTCATGTTGAACATACATTATCAGACACGCACTCTCTTTTCGTTGTCTCTTTTACCAGTTCATGCATGGTCAACAGTAGCTATTAGGGTTTACCCTGCCCAGGAAATGACTGGGAGACAATCCAGACCTCCTTATCCTACACTGCTCATGTAATTCACACCAACCAATTATAATACTTATGAGGATGTCAGAGAGGTGGCCATCTGTAAACAGCAATTCCATGTGAAAGGCTTAAATGTTCGTGGGGTTTACAAGTTTTAAAGGTGAGTAGCTGAGTCCACCACACAATCTCATTGATCACAAGCATGCATGCATCACCCCCATATGATGATCCTTTGAAGAGAAACAGTACCATAATTTGCCAAAAATAGCTGGCCAGCAGCCTCAAGGGACCTTGTCTTCTTCAAGAGTACAGACATAAATAATGTGGTTTAGAAAACAAATTCAGACGAAACCTAATTGAATCGTTTGAACTCAGATTAATTAAAAGCATGGTCTTCCACTAATGATGGCAATAAAAAGTCGGCCAATGATCAATGCGGATACTCTGTCTCTTTTGGCCACCTACCGTTTTCTCTGAGGCCATCAGCCTTACAAGAGTCCTTTTTCGAAAAGGCATTTTTCGATGGCTCTACTACTGAATTTAATCCCCCTTCTTATCTGTAATGGCTCTTGCTATCTACCCATCGAATTGCAAACACTCAACTTTTGGTTTCACAGGTCCATAATTTTATTGTACACCCTGCGCTTGTAGCACATCTCCTGTGTTTAGGACAGGATAGAGAAACAATAAGATAGTAATGCTATATTGTTGGAAAACAATCTATATGCTCTGATACCAATTATTGTGATTTCAGGAGAGGACGCCCTTACGACCGGGAGAGGACGCCCTTACGACCGGATCGACTGGGGCGGCGCAGCGGATACGAACCACAGGATGTACTAAGACAACTTGAATAAGAGAAGAAGAAGATATTCCAAAGTAAATAGAACGCCAACACACAATATAACGTGGTTTCACCGATCAAACAGATCATGTGTACGTTCACATGAGAGGGGAGAGAAAGGAGTACAACAAGAATTACTTATACCTCACGTTGAGAAGTGTAGAGAGAGAGAAGTATTATATGAAAAAGATCAGAAGAGATCAGAAACCAAAAGGAGCAGAGACGGAGTTGATATTCAATCAGCAGCAGAACCGGTCGACTGGCCGGTCGACCGCCGGTTGACCGGTGTGCACAAACGTGCACAGAATAGTGAACAGGCTAGTTTGGTTGACCGCGCCGTCGACCACAGCAGGAGAACGGTCGGCCGCCGGTCGACGACTGACATGATGGAACTCTCTGTCGGGCACGGTCGACCGACCGGTCGACCGGGTACTTGGGTCGGTCGACCGGGTAGGCGGATCTGACCTTTCCTTTCAGGATTCAGATTTGTTTCTGAATTGGAGACAAATCCAATTGGGGTTTTCTAATTTCCTGGATCTCTTTGGCTATAAATAGAGAGGCAAAGCCCTGTTGAATTGTATACAAGGTACAAATTTGTATTGTTGTTAAATCAATAAAGCTATCTCTCCCTTGCCCCGAGGACGTAGTCAAATTGCCGAACCTCATAAAATATTATGTTCACTTTCTCTCTTGTTATTTGTTCTTGTGATCGTGTGGTACTTCTCTATTGCATCTATTTCTAATTGGTGAATTCCTCACTGATTGTTACCCTGCGCACAACAATTGGTATCAGAGCATCTCAGGTTCATCGTAGGATCGTGTGTTGACTCCAAAGGCATCAGTTGTTGTTTAGTAGAGATCGTGTGTCGATTTTGAAGTAGCATTGGGACTGTTTGTAGGATCGTATATCGATCTTAAAACAGTATTTTGGATTGCTCGAGAAATCAATTCGAAGGAGTAGGTCACTTCGAAAACTCTTCGAGAGTTTCGCTTTGAGCTAATAAAGATTCTATCTTTATCTACTTTGTTTTATCTAACCGTTTGCTTCCGTATTGCTTTAATGAATCAGTTAAGAATATGGCTGGAGAGGGTACACCTACGGTGAAATTCGTGAATTCACATCCGTTGAGGATTGACGTGGTGAAGTTCGACGACAAGAACAACTTCGAGATGTGGAGATGCGAGGTGATGGATGCACTGATGGCATCAAACCATGAGGACACTCTACGATTGGAGAAAAAGCGTGATTTCACTTCTGAAGAAGATTGGGACAAGATGAACTAAACTGCATGTGACTTGATTAGGTCTTGTTTGACACAAGACATCAAGTATTATGTGTTACATGAAACATCTGCGAGACAGTTGTGAGGGATCTTGGAGAGAAGTATATGACGAAAAACATCGAGTCACGGTTGCAGTTGAAGAGTAAGCTTTATGGTTTCCAGATGAAGAAAGGATGCTCCATTAACGAATACATGAATATATACACAAAGCTTCTTACAGACCTAGTTAATGTGGATGTGAAGATAGATGAAAAAGACAGGTGGTAATTCTATTAAATTCTCTTCCTGAAAAAGAATATGAGACCTTTACTCTTACAATGATCAATGGAAGAAAATCCCTACAATGAAGCATTGGTTGCTCTTGTGATCTATGAAGTAAGGAGGCAAGACAGATTGTCTTCTCATGGGAATACATCAAGAGAGGCGTTGGCGGTAAGAGGCAGAGGTTCATATAGGAAGAGCAAAGGTGATCGCGAGAGATCGAAGTCCAGGTCAGATTTCAGAGATCTGAAGAAGAGCCAGTGTGCCTTCTGTAAAGAATTGAGGCACTGGAAAGTTAATTGTCCAAAAGCCAGAGGTAAAAAAGGAGTCAAAGACTGAGGCCAATCTCACACGGGTGGTCAGTACTCACGCCAGTACTGCACAGGCAAGTGGATCAGACTCGGACTCATCGATATTCTCTTTCTCTGTTTCTACTCCTATCGTTGGCTACTCAGGAGATGTTGAATGGATATTAGATGCTACCTACCATGTGTGCCCGAATAGGGATTAGTTTTCTAGCTTCGAGAAGCTGGATGGATGTTCAGTTATCTTGAGAAATGATCGTCCATATAACATGGAAGGTATAAGAACAATCCAAATTAAGATGTTCGATGGGATGATAGGAGAATTAAAGCAAGTGAGATATGTACCTCAACTTAAAAGAAATCTTATCTCTGTTGGTGCTTTGAAAACATTGGGTCTTGCGGTATCAATGAAAGATGGAGTTCTTAAGATGACCAAAAGCTCAATAGTGGTTCTGAAGGGCGTCCGTCAGAATAATCTTTACCACTTGAAGGGTAGTACTATTACAGGACAGGTGGCGACCTCTACTGATTCATATAATGACTCAATCGGGTTATGGCATATGAGGCTTGGACACACAGGTGAAAATCTTTGCAAATTCTTACAAAACAAAGATTATTGAAAGGTGCCAGAACTTGCAAACTGGTTTTCTGTGAACATTGTGTCATCGGAAAGAAGACCAAGGTGAAATTCGGCACAGCGACTCACTGCACGATGGGATTCTGGTTTATATTCACACTGACGTTTGGGGACCTACCAAGACTGTATCTATTGGAGATAACCACTACTTTGTGACTTTCATTGATGATTATTCTAGGTGATATTCGGTATATACCATGACGCACAAAGGGAAAGTCCTAGAATTATTTGTGGAGTGGAAAAAGAATTTAGAGAAAGTACGGGAAGGAAAATCAAGGTCCTCCATTCAGATAACGGAGGTGAATATAAGTCTGATCCTTTCCTAAAGCTATGTCGTGATGAGGGTCTAGACAGGCACTTCACAGTGAGGGAAACACCGCAACAGAACGAGGTAGCAGAAAGGCTAAACATGACTTTACTAGAGAAGGTCCGTTCTATGTTATCTAATGCCAGATTACCTAAGAATTTTTGGGCTGAGGCTTTGGCATATGCTTGCTATCTCATAAGAGGCTGTCTTCGTCTGTGATAGGAGGTAAAACTCCTCTAGAAGTTTGGTCCGAGAAAGCTGCTTAAGACTATGAATCGCTAAGGGTATTTGGTTGTCCAGCCTACTACCATGCTAAAGAAGATAAGGTAGACCCAAAGCGAAGAAGAAAGTGTTCATAGGAATCAAGAGAGGAATAAAAGGCTACAAGGTCTGGGATCCTAAGGACGGGAAATTTGTTCTCAGCAGAGATCTCACATTTGATGAGGCTTCAATGTTGATGCCTACAATCTCTCAGCAGGTGGAGATTGAAAAGGCCAAAGAGGTATCGCAGCAGGTGGAGACTGATGCTAATTCACCATCTCTAGAAAAGTCAGTATGTTTGGAGATCATACCAAGGTTACACATGGTAGTGATCAAGTATCCGAGCTGGATGCTGATGACGATGAGGATCAAGAACAAGTTATGGGTGATGTTCATGAATCCATTACAGTTGGAAGACCCAAAAGAAATTCACGTAAACCAAGTTGGCTCACTACAGATATGGTTGTAGCTTATGCTCTCCCAGTCGTTGAAGAGACAATCTCGTCTACATATAGGAAAGCTGAAATCAGTCCAGAATCAAAGATATGGAAGGATTTCATGAAAGAAGAGATGAGTTCTCTATAAAGGAACGACACTTGGGAACTAACAGAGTTGCCCAAAGGAAAGAAGGCAATTGGCTGTAAGTGGGCATATGCAAAGAAACAGGGATCTCTCAAGGAAGATATTGTACACTACAAAGCCAGATTGGTGGCAAAAGGCTACGCATAACGAGAAGGAATTGACTACAACGAGGTATTCTCCCCTGTTGTAAAGCACTCATCAATTCGAATTTTGCTGGCACTGGTAGCACAATATGAGTTGGATCTTGACCAGCTCGATGTGAAAACAGCCTTTCTCCATGGCGATCTTGATGAAGAGATTTATATGACTCAGCCAATGGGATTCAAAACTGCAGGCAAAGAGTATATGATATGCAAGTTGAAGAAATCACTGTATGGATTAAAATAATCTCCTAAATAGTGGTACAAGCGCTTCGATAGCTTCATCAGAGGAAAAAGGTACACACGTAGCCACTATGACTCATGTGTGTATTACAAGTTACCTAAAGGAGAGTACATCTACCTATTGTTATATGTAGATGATATGCTTATCGATTTAAAAAGCAGATCCGCAATTGATAAATTAAAAAAGGACTTGACTTTCGAGTTCGAGATGAAGGATCTTGGTGAAGCGAAGAATGTGCTAGGCATGGAGATTGAACGAGACTGAAGAACTAGTAAAGTGAGCTTGACACAAAAGGAGTATTTGCAAAAGGTACTTCAAAGGTTCAACATCAACGATGATACGAAATTGTTGGCCCAAGGTTACAATCACCCGGTTTTAGAGTTTTGATGATCACAAAACATATGTAGTTATTTGTACTAATCAAGTTTAAGTGTTTAAGATTATTTCAGGATTCTAAGGATTCAAGAAGTTTCTTCCCCTAAAGGAAGGTGGTGTTGACTCAAGATGACTTAAATACAAGATCAAGAATTCAAATAACTCAACGATGCAAATGGAAAAGCCCGATTAAAGATCTTGTAGTCACCTAGACCCTTGTAAGATTTTAGTATGTTAAAGAGTAAGGATATGATAGAAGTGCTCAAGAGGTATACACACACAAAAATACACTTTTCAAAAATACAAGTTTTGAGTAGTATTGATTTTGTTGCATGTTTGGTATTAATACATGTTTCATAATTTTTCAAATTTTTATATCAATTTAGAACATGTATTTTATCTCCTATACTATGCTACATAACCCTCAAACTAATTCAAAATATTTTAAAAATATTTCAAAGTTCAAAAATCTGTTTTAAAACTATATCAGGCCATAACGGTCGACCGGCCGGTCGACCGTAGCTATTTCAGGCCAAAATGGTTGACCGGTCAGTCGACCGGGCCTTTTGGCTGTGGGCATGCACGTCTGTGCACGTTTGTCGGTCGACCGAGTCGGTCGACCATTAACCCCTGCGGTCGACTGATCGGTCGACCGACTACATGGGCCTCACTCTCTGTTTGTGTCGGTCGACCGACCGGTTGACCGGCAGTTCAAAATTTTCTTTTTAAAATGACTTGTGATCGACTGGGCGGTCGATCGGAGCCAACGGTTATAATTTTAATGACATGTCGGTCGACCGGCAGACATCCAGACTGGCACAACGGCTCTTTTGGAGCTGTTTTGTTTTTTATGGGTTCCAATGGCTATTTTTGTTTCCAAGTGGTTAAACTCACCCCAAGGACCTAGTATCACTTATAAATATTATTTATCCTTTGCCTATAAATAGAGGTCATAAGTTTTGGTTTTTCTATAAGAAAAATATTTAAGTTTCAAGTGTTTTCAAGAGAGAAGTGTTTCATTACTTTTCATTTCTAAAGTTCCTCTTTTTCAAAGCTTTTCAGTTGGTTTTTAAGCCTTTAAAATCTCTTCAACTGATTTTCTTCTCTCACTCAGCTTCTTGAGCCTAAAATCATACTCCCCTCTATAAGAAGTTGTAAGAGAGTATTTGTGATCTTCCTAAATCTTCAAGTGACTTGTATTCCATTGAGTTATGGTTCCTCTTGTGTGGAGGATAGTATTGTTGGAGTTGGGTACTCCGGTCTTGAGCAGACCAAGTTGTAATCTCTTGAGTGTAAGGTTCTTGTGTGGAAGTTCCTTTGTGGATATAATGAAAATCCTTCATAGTGGTGAAGGCGGGGACGTAGAGCAGTAGCTCGAACCTTGAAACAAATTCTCTTGTGTTTGCGACTGATTTCTTCATTCTCTTTATTGCTTTACATTCTTATACTTGTGATACTATTTGTCTTGCTTTTCTATATTGCATTCATTTCATCTTCTTGCATTTTCGTCTTTACTCATATCAATAAGGAAGCGATTAAGCACCTCAACTCATCATCTAGAGGAATCAAAGAGGAGAAGTTCTAGAGTCCTTCACCAGGAATTCAGCTTCAATTTCTTGTTTTGAGTGACCGCTTGCATACATCTTAACTAGTTTTTAAAAGTGCATTTGATTAGCTTAACACATATTCACCCCTTTCTAGGTGTTTTCAGAAATCTGTAAGTACACCACTGGTTCCTCATTTCAAGTTAAAAATCACTATGTCTCCAACTACTATTGAAGAACGTGAGTACATGACTCGCATGTCATATATCAGCGCAGTTGGTAGTTTGATGTATGCAATAGTGTGTACAAGACCAGACTTGTCACAAGCTGTCTCAATAATTAGCAGATACATGCATAATCCTAGAAAGGGTCATTGGGAGGTAGTAAAGTGGGTTCGACGGTATATTAAGGGTATCATAGATGTTGGATTGATATATGAGAAGAATTCCATAGGGAAGTAGGAATCTATCGGATATGTTGACTCTGATTATGCAGGAGAGTTTGACAAATGCCTGTCTAAAACGGGATATGTGTTTACACTATCTCAAGCACCGATAAGTTGGCGCTCTATTCTACAGTCTATCATTGCATTATCTACTACAAAGGTCGAGTACATAGCCATGATGGAGGTTATGAAGGAGGTAATATGGCTTCAAGGGTTGCCAGATGACTTGGAAATTGAACAGGATATGTTGAAGATCAATTGTGATAGCATGAGTACTATCTATTTGGCGAAGAACCAGGTGTATCATGTAAGGATGAAGCATATAGACGTCAGGTTCCACTTTGTTCGGGAGATTCTTGATGAAGGTGACATTGAGGTACTAAAGATTCATACCAAGGAGAATCCCGCAGATATGCTTATTAAGGTGGTGTCAGGAGTAAAGTTTACACATTGTAAAGAATTGCTCAATATCCTTCCTATTGCTTGAGCTTGTTGGAGCTCATTTGGATGAACTACGGATGACTTAATCCCTTGGGCAAGATACGTAGGCAACCACATTGGTGCAGCCACTTTCGAGTCGACAGATCCAATGATGAGATCGGCTCATTTTTAGAAATCTTCACCAAGGTGGAGAATTATAGGGAGAGAGAAGTATTATATGGAAAGGATCAGAGGAGATCATAAATCAAAAGCATCAGAGACGGAGTTGATATCCAATCAATAGCAGAACCGGTCGACCGGGCCGATCGACCGGTGTACACAAATCAGGGGTCGGTCGACCGCCGGTCGACGATGTGCACAAACGTGCACAGAATGGTGCACAGGCTAGTTCGATCGACCGCGCGGTCGACCGCAGCAGGAGAACGGTCGGTCGCCCGATCGACCGACTGACATGATGGAACTCTTTGTTAGGTAGGGTCGACCGACCGATCGACCAGGACTTGGACCGGTCGACCGCCCGGTCGACCGGCAAACGAATCTGACCTATCCTTTCAGGATTCGAATTTTGTTTCTAAATTGGAGACGAATCCAATTAAGGTTTTTTAATTTCTTAGGTCTCTTTGGCTATAAATAAAGAGGCAGAGCCCTCTTGAATTGTATGCAAGGTACAAATTTATATTGATTGTTAAATCAATAAAGCTCTCTCTCCCTTGGCTCGAGGATATAAGCAAATTATCGAACCTCATTAAATATTGTGTTTGCTTTCTCTCTCATTAATTATTCTTGTGATTGTGTGGTACTTCTCTGTTGCATCTATTTCTAATTGGTGAATTCCTCATTGGTTATCGCCCTGCGCGCAACAAGAAGTTACAAGCCTTTGATGGTCACCAAAAACAGCGAACCCTTATGGCTAAGCTTCTATCACGAATTTTCACTTAGATGATTCACACCCTTAGAAATTACAAATTGATAAGATTCTCTTGAAATATATTGAAAGCCACCCCTAAGGGGTTATTTATAGATCATAGAACTCTTCTACTCTTAAACAAACTCCTTCAATCAGAATAAAGAAACCTTGAATCTAACTCGGACTTAAAACGCCTTCAATCAGAATAAAGGAAACTTCAATCCAACTCGGCCTCAAAACTAATGCAGAAAAAGAAACTGCCAGATCCGACATTAATCAACCTTCACAACGTATTCACGTCATAATCCTAACAATCTTCCCCTTGACTTGAATACGTCCCAATCTGAGAATAGCCACCATGCTCCATGTGTTCGCATCTACGCACAATTGAACAAACTTGACTTCATCTCCATCTCACTCCCTCTTCTCCATAACCCCCTCATTGGGTTCATATCTAGATTAGGTCGAATAAGTTCAGTCCCAATCTGAACTTTATTATCCAATGATCTCCTTGATCTACACAAGATTTATGAGAATTTGCTCTACCATAGGAGTAAAGATCTGGACTACCTTGTTGCGCCCCTAGTCCCAATCTCCCTTCGGGGTACAATTGAACATCCGAGCTCAAATCTATCGTGGTCTCCGATTGTTCCACAACCACCACTTTTGAAGCCGAGGATAACTGCAATTCACCAACTGTAACCTCCAAATTTCGCAACATATACACATTGTCGACACGTTCGGCTTGAAATATCACATGAGTCTTTTTGGAAACTTTCATAAGATCACCTTTCGAACTAAAACAAAACCCTTCTTTATGTAAAGCTCCAAGAGAGATGAGATTGTACCTTGATTCGAGAACATGACGAACGTCTTAAAGAGTAGTGATGCATCCATTATGAGATTGAAACTGGATTGTTTCTTCGCCAATCACCTTGCTTATAGCAGAATTTTCATGAAGACTTCTCCCCCTTAAATCGAAGTGTATAAAGAGAACATCTTCCTATTGGAACATATATGCTGCGAACATCCAGAATGTATGACCTATCTATCTTTGTTACCAACTGGTCTATGTATAACAGATAGAACGTCGCACTATTTTTCATCTCCTTCAACCAGTCCAGTGACATTAGTATTTGGTTGTTTTTCTTTCAAAGCCAACATTCATATCTAATGTGGATTTTTTGTGACAATAGTTGCAAGTCAAATTCTTGTGTTTTGAGTTACTCGTGGAACTTCCATTATTACACTTCTCTCTTGAATAATGAACTTGCTCAGAATCAATATGATGAGACTCACACGTCAACTAGTTATCAATTTTGTTCTTATTGAGTAGATACTCCTTGACCTCATTGACCTTGATGTTAACTTGCCTCCATAAATGATATCTTCCCTAAAACTCTTATATGAAGAAGGTAAATAAATACAGTAATAGAAGTGTTTGATCCTCATCTTCTATCTTAACCTCTATTTTTTCTAGAGCATTGATAATAAAGAAAAATTCTGCAATGTGAAACTTGATAGGTGTAGCTTTATGCATGCGAAGAAGAAAGAGACGCTGCTTCAGAATTAACCGATTCGCCAATAACTTCTTCAGAGAGTGATCCTGAAGTCGCTCCCACACCGAGGATGCTATTTTCTCCGTAGAAAACTTATCCAACACTTCGTCCGCCAAGTAAGGCTGAATAGCTGTCAAGGCTTTCTCATCCAACTCCTATTAAGTTTCTTCCTTCATGTCTTAAGGCTTTTTCTCCCTTCCGAGTAATGCTTTTTTCAACCCGCTCTGAGTAAGGATGGCGTTCATCTTAATCTGTTACCTTCTGAAATTGATGATGCCATCAAACTTCTGAATATCGAATTTGATCGCAGACATCTTTAAGTTACCTTGCTCTGATATCTTTTGTTTGAAAATAATTTGTATGCTCTGATACCACTTGTTATGAATTCAGGAGAGGATGACCCACGACCGGATCGACTGGGGCGGTATAGCGGATACGAACTACAGGATCTACTAAGACAATTTGAAGAAGAGAAGAAGAAGATATTCCAAAGTAGATAGAAAGCCAACACACAATATAACATAGTTTCACCGATCAAACAGATCGTTTGTACGTCCACAGGAGAAGGGGAAGAAACTTTATTAAAACTTTGGGAGAGTACAATAAGAATTACTTACACCTCATACTGAGAAGTAAGCCTTTGATGGCCGCCAAGAACAGTGGACCCTTATGACTAAGCTTCTCTTATGAATTTTCTCACCAAGATGAATTACACCCTTAGGAATTATAAATTCATAGGATTCTCTTAAAATACATTGAAGGCCACACCTAAGGGGTTATTTATAGATCATAGAACTCTTCTACTCCTAAACAAACTCCTTCAATCAGAATAAAGGAAACTTAAATCCAATGGACTCAAAACACCTTCAATCAGAATAAAGAAAACTTGAATCTAACTCAAACTCAAAACAGATCAAGAAAAGAAAACTACCAAATCTGACATTAATCAATATTCACGACGTATTCACGTTATAATCCAAACATATATAACCTGGTTTTCCCTCTCTCGTTCTGCAACATATTCTAATAATAATGGATACTTTCTCCAACCACGAATCTGTGGAGAAAGAGACGATCAAAAAATGTATAGAGAGAGGATAAAAATTAGGATGATAGAGATTTTAAACTCATTGACAGAGGTTCGGCCGACTGGACGGTTGACCAAAGTATACAAGAGTTGAATTCGGTCAACCGCTCGATCGATCGATGTGAAAGAGAGAATGAAACCCATGTTGGCGCCATTAGGTCTTTCTAAAGTATGATGAATAAGATGACGTATGGCGTCATTGGGTCTTTTTTAACATAAGATTTAAAGTATGATTTGATGAATGTGACTTCTACAAAGAAGATTTAGGAGACTCTTACGAGCAAGTACTTGACAAAGAGCGTTGAGAACGTCTAGCACTTGAAGAGGAGACTTTATCATTTTCAGTTGAAGAGAGAAATCTCCATTACTGATCACTTCAACAACTACACGAAGCTTCTCGCGAATTTGTCAATAGGTGTAGTGATCGAGAATGAAAATAAAGCGTTGATATTGTTGAGTTCTCTCCCTAATGAAGGATACGAGACTTTTGTGCTTACCTTGATCAATGGAAGAATATCCCTTAACTATAGTGAGGTGACCACCGCCCTTGTGAACCTTGAATTGAGAAGAAAAGATAAAAAGTATTTTTCCAGTAACACATCGGTAGAGGTATTAGTCACGAGAGGAAATAGTCTAAATTGAAGAAGAGAAAATCAACAAAGATCCAATTGAAAGCACATAGTTGATAATCTCAAACTAGAAAAGGATCAGTGTGCTTTCTGTAAAGAGAAGTACACTGGAAGAGTGATAGTTTAAGGGTCAAGAAGTTGAAGAATGAGTCACGATCAGAGGCCAATGTCGTAAAGTCGGATGGTAATGATTCTGATTCTTCTGGCTTTTCACTTTCTACTACACCATCAGGTTGTTATTCAGATGTGTCTTAGTGGGTATCGGATATAGGCTCGACCTACCACATTTGTCCTAGAAGAGATTTGTTTACTATCTATGAGGAGCTGGATAACGGTTTGATATCCATGGGAGATGATCACACGGTTGGCCATAGGCCCTTCATCTTAGTTTTGATGATGACTAACTTATAAAGGTTAGTTTGTTAATGATTTTGTGTTTATATAGTTTCAGTTATTGATCAAGATCTTAGTAGGTGATTAGCTTCAATAAAAGATTTAACGCCAGTTTTGGAGCTAACACAGGTTAATTCAAGAGCTCACGCGACAAGATCGTATCTAGCACTCGGTTAGAGTCAATATCTATGGATCGAGTCGTATTGAAGAAGAAGATCAACGAGAAGACTTGCATCTTAGTTTCTTTAGTTTAGTTTATATTTAGATCTTGTGTAAGAATAGATTAGTCTTGATATGCTCAAATCACACACACACACACAAGTTAAATAGTTTTAGTTTTCGGTTTAACCGTTTTTTGATTTTCTAGAATATATTTATTGTTTTTCATGAATAGATAGAATCAAAAGAAGTTTACATAGTTTATATGTATAGTGGATTCATCCATATACATTTTTTAGTTCATATTGTCTAAAAACTTATTTTGATGATTCTAGTTCATGGTTTTTAAGTTTTGTTTTATCAAAACTTAGTTTGAATTTAATGTAAAAAATATCGATATATCTTTTATATGTGTATTGGATTCTATCCATACACACTATGTTCAAATGTATTTCTATAATATGTTTTTATATTTATACAAGTTTAAAGAAAAATTGTATTTTCCTTTAGAAGTTTGGTTTTTGAAAAATACTATTTTTTGTTTAAAACTTAATTTTCATGCCTCAAAAATAGTTCAAATAGTTTGAAATATGTATTGATTTTTGGTCACACATATTACTTCAAATATTTATAAGAACTTATTTTTGTGAATTTTATGTGATTTAATGGGATTTTATAGGTATTTAAAAGCCTAAGTTTTTAAACCTGAAATCCCAATTCTGAGCCTTCTGGCGGTCGACCGACCGATCGACCGGACCAGAGCTCGGTTGACTGATGTACACAGAACATGCACAGCTGCCTTTGCCTTGGGCTGGTTGACCGATCCAGAGAGATTGCTCTCTGGATCAGGCCCCGACCACAGAGTTAGCTCTCTGGTTCTGGCCTCGGTCGACCGGGCGGTCGACCGTTAGGCAAGTTTGCCTGGGGCGATCAACTGACAGGTCATTTTTGACCTGTTCTGGACCCCAACGACTAATTTTTTAAAGGCCTGTATAAATTGGTCTTTGGGGGCTGTTTTCAACAAGATTTTCAACAACAATTTTTCTCATCTTCTCAAGTGTTTTTAGCCAGTTTTCTAAAGAAGTTTTTGTGCCAAAAATCTTACCTTTATTTATTTCAAAGTTTTGAAAAATCAAAGAAAAATAAGATTTGGGAATTTTATTTTTGTTCTTAAATTTCATATCTATCAAGAAGTTTTTTCCAAATATTTTCTTTGTTGTTTCTTTTACAAAACACTTTGTTTTCTCACACTTGAGTTATCAATTCTATTCCTATCTTTAGGATCTTTGTTTGTGAGAAAAATTATTTGTGGTCCTTTGAGATCACCAAGAGAGAGTTTGTCATCATTGAATCACTAAGTTTTATTTCTTCTTTACTTTTGCTAGGCTTTATGCCTTCTCTCTTGTGCCGAGGTGTTTGTTTTTGAGATAGGAGTTGTGTACTCCAAACGTTGAGTTATAATTCCTCGGTGGAGGTCCCTTTATGGAAGGTCCTGTGTGGATATAGTGAAAATCCTTTTGTGTGAATGTGAGGACGTAGAGCAGTGACTCGAACCTCGAAACATATCCTTATGTTTGCGTTTGGACTTTTCTCAACTCTATCTCTCTTTATATCTTGCATTATTTTACATTATTCATATTCATATGCTTGATATTATTTATGTGCCCATACTTGTGTTCAACCAAGAGAAGCACCTTAACTCTTAATCTAGAGGAATTTAGAGGAGTAGTTTCAGAGCTCTTCAGAGAGAATTCGGGCGCACTCTTGGTTACATATAGTGTGTTAGCATTAAATTTTTAACTCTGCATCATTTGTCCTAGATTAGCTAGTACACCTATTCACCCCCCCTTTAGGTGTACTTACACACACATGTTGGTTGATTGGTAAGGGTATTGTTCAAATTAAGATGTATGATGGGATAATGAGAGAGTTGAAGAATGTTATATATTCCTTGTATAATGAAGAACTTGATCTCAGTTCGAGCTTTGGAAGCGAAGGGCCTGAGAAGGACTCTTAGATAAAGTGTTCTCAAGATGTCTAGTGGCTCATTGATTATTTTAAAGGACATTAGATGCAACAACATATGCTACTTGATGAGTAGTGCAGTTACTGAATTGGTGTCTTCAGAATAGTTAGATGGGGAATAGTTGAATGGGGATTCTACCAGATTATGACATAGAGGGCCCAGACAAGTTAGCCTAATATTAGGTCAAGAATTAAAAGATGCATCGACCTGCCATTTGAAACCACATGATAGTTGTGTTCTGGATAAGAAGAAGGTGAAATTTGGCACCGTTACTTACTATTTACATGTCTTCTTGAATTGCCTCACGTGGATGTTGGGGTCCTACCAAGACTGCATCACTTGGAGGCCAACGGTACTTTGTGTCTATTGTAGATTAGTATTCTAGGCATTATTAGGTATACCCTATGAAACAAAGAGTTGAAGTCTTAGAGTTTTTAGTGAAGTGGAAGAAGCTAATGGAGAATCATACATTAAGAAGATCAATGGTATTGTGACCCACTTCACAAATGAGAAAGTTGGTGTAACCAAGAGATGAACAATGCCTTGCTGGAGAAAGAGCGATATTTGTTGTCTAATGCATTGTTAGACAAATTATTTTGAGCTGAGGTGATTGTGTCTACTAGTCATTTCTTGAATAGGCTACCGATGACTAGGGGTGGCAGACGGGTCGCGACCCGCCAGACCCGACCCGACCCGACCCGGAGTTAGCGGGTATGGGTTTGGGCTAATTGGGTTTGGGTCGTAATCGGGTCGACCCATCTGACCCGATTATTAAATGGGTCGGGTCGACCCGAACTCGCCAGACCCGCTTGACCCGCCAGACCCAATTATTCTCTCTCCTCCTCGACCTCCTCCCCTTCGATCTCCTCCACCGCCGCCATCGCCTCCTCCCCTTGACCTAAATTAAATTGTCAAAAAATATGCGTGAGCCCAATTTCGAACATGTGACCTCTAGTGCATGAGTTTAGTGTGATGACCAACCATATCACCAAACAATTTAGTAAAATAGTGTAAAGAAATTGTATTTAGGGCTTAATAATCGGGTCAAATGGGTCGGGTCGGGTCGACCCGATTAAGTCTGGGTCGGGTCTGGGTCTGAATTTTTGACCCATATAATAAACGGGTCGGGTCGACCCGACCCGATTATTATATGGGTCGAGCAGTAATTGGGTCGGGTCGACCCGACCCGACCCAATTGCCACCCCTACCGATGACTATGCTCGGAGGTATGAGTCCATTGGAGATCTGATCAGGTTGAGATGCTCGTGACCATGGTTCGCTTAGAGTATTTAGTTGTCCGGCCTATATTGATTCCAAGACATGTTGGACTCTAAAACGAACAAGTTGGTATTTTGGGATACAAATAAGACTTGAAAGGCTACAAGTTATGGGATCCGGAAAACAAGAAGTTTGCCTCAAGCAGACATGACAAATTAAATGAGGCTTCACCATCGAAGCCTATCGTGTCCTAGCAGATGGAGACAATGAAGACCAAGTTAGTGTTATCGCAGCGAGTGGAGAGTGATGCTACTCCACATTGTCCAGTTGGCTCAGTATCATTTGGGATTTCATCAGTTGTGCCACCGGGTGGAGATCAAGTAGCCAATATGAATACTGAACATGTTAAAAAAGTTAATTTAGTTGTAGCTAAAGGAACCAAAAGGAATCCGCAAAAGTGGGTTGTAAAGAAGCATGAATCTCCGGTTAATGAGGTTCATATGACTCAATATATTGGGTTCGTTACTGCAAAGAAGGAAGTTGGTTGAGCTCGGTGGAGCTTATTTGTATGAACTACGTGAGGCTTGATCCCTTGGGTAGGGAGTATGTAGGCAGTCGTAATGGCACAGCCCATTTGATGGTGCAACCTGTATGAAGTTATTTGGGCTCTCGAGAATTAGCAATGGTAGGCTGCAAATTTGAATTTCATGTAGGTGAAGAGTTGTGATCTCGATGATCATTTGATCTTCCGGTGTGAAGATAGTTGAGCTTGCATAAGGGGGCGTACATTCAGTTTGTTGAGTTGAAGTTGGTTATTTGGTGTGCTCTACTCAGATTTGATTGGACCATCTTGAAGACATCTGGTTGGTGTTCCAATCAGTTGTTGAGTCATTGTTGGCTCATATTGGGTTCTTTTTTTGGTCATTTGGACTGGTATTCTGGTCATTGAGGACATGTTGGTTGGTTGGCTCTCTTCTGTGAAGTGTTGGGAAGTCATGTATGGTACATTTTGTTTGGTTAGTTGAGCTGAAAAATTTGGTAGAGTTACAATTGATATTAGAGTTTGGAGAGAGTTGCTTGAGAGGACGACAAAATCAATTTGGATTGATTTTGGATCAATCGTTTGGATCTATTGTGATCATTTGAAATCAATTGTAACTTTGCATTTGAGATTTCTCGGAATCATATGGTGAGTCAACATTCGCGTTTGGTTTGCTTGGCGGAGATCGTGTGTCGATCTCGTGGCGGGGATCGTATGTCCATCACAGAGCGGCTGATTCATTAATATTCGACTCAGATCTGATAATTAATCACCAAGGTGGAGAATGCAGAGAGGATCAAAAACTAGGATGATAGAGTTTTTAAACTCATTGACAGCGGTTCGATCGATCGGGTATCGACCGAAGTACACAAGAGTTGAATTCAGTCAACTGCTCAGTCGACTGACATGGACGAGAGAAAGACCCCATGTTGGCGCTCGATCATGTGGTCAACCAGCTTGACTCTATCATTAACAGAGAGTTGGGACTTAGTTCCGGTTGATCGCCCAGTCGACTGGCCTCAACTCTGAGATTAGCATAAAATTGAAAAGGTCTGCATGGTTGACTGGGCGTTCGGCCGCACACTTGGAGCGGTCGACTTGCCGGTCAATCGACATACGATCTGGCAGCATTTTAGACCCGAACTGCACTATTTGGAGGTGTTTTCTTCTCTCTATAAATAGAGGAATTGAAACTCAATTTGGGGTTAATCTAACTGAGTGAGTTCTTTTTTTTTTTGGAGAATGTAAATTTTATTGATTCCAACCATTGTAATTCTCTTGTAAATCTTGTGTAAATCATTAATAGATCTCTCTCTTCTATCCCGAGACGTAGAACCTCGTTATATACTTGTGTCTCCTTCTTGTTTGGGTTGTTTTTGATCTAGGGTTGTGTTCTTGGGCACCTTCAGGTTCCAACAAAGTCAAGTCTTAACTTTATGTTGATCAAGTTTTTGGATCTAACACCATTTGAGTCTAACAAGTTCGGAATTTGGATCACCCTATGAGTTGTTTCTTATTGTACCTTATACATGTAGCCTTTTTCTTCCTATTCTTCATGTCTTCATGATCAACTTTACCCTCCAACCATACTCACCATCAAAACTATGCAAAGAAGCAAGCAAAGAAAGCAATAAATCACCCATTTGTTGTTGTTGTTGTTTTTGTACTCTAACTTGATAGAAATTAGACCTCACAGTCACATTGATCACAAGCAAACCCATGCATCTCCCCCATATAATGATTCTTGAGAAAAAAGTAATATGATTTGCCAAAAATAGCTAGCCAGCAGCCTCAATGGACTTTGTTCATGTTGTGAAATTGTCTTATTTTCAAGAAGGAGAAAGTGATGAAGAAGGTCCAGTTGAAGTGAAGAAGAAAGAAGACTTGAAGAAGAAGCAAATTCAGAAAATATGATAGTAGTCGACAGGCCTGTCAACTGCACCCAGTAGGATGTTGACTGGGCATGTCAACAGCAAGATACAGAGAAGAGAAGAGAGTTTAGTCTGTGACAGGCCATATCAGCTGTCGACAGCTGACTCACATGTCGACAAGCCTGAGAAGTTTGTCGATAGTCAGAAGTCAGAATCAAATTAAGGTTTCTATTTCTGAGACATTTCAAGTTTATTTTCTGGTGGACTCTGAATAGAATTCAATTTCTATTTTATAAAGATTTGTTTCTAAAGAATGAAGAGTCTAAATTTCTTCTAGATCAAGAAGACTAACTCTTAATTGGATTGATCAAGTTCTTCAAGCACTTGACAACCAAGATCATCTCAGAGTTAGAATAGGATTTGTGTTGTAAAGTTCAATCTAGGTATAGTCCTCGATCTAGGTATAGTCCTCGATCTAGGTATAGTCCGACCGAGTCCCCTAGCAATTTTCCCTAATATTTACAATTCAATTAGCACTAATTCATATTTAAATATCAAAGGAATATAATCAATTAGTCTGACTAATTACCTTCTTAAGGGTTTGAATCAAGATGTCAATTTTCCTCCAGCAACGATCACCCTTTGTTACCGAGAGTCCCTCGCATTTGAGTCCATACATCGAAGTGTCCTGTGCTGGGTGTTTAATTGTATCTCTCGTCTTTACGAATCCAACGGCATGAGAATGGTACGAATAGGACTTCGGATGAGTAAAATACGTCCCAAAAGTTAAACCATGTTCACTCGTATGCGCCCACGTGCTCACGCGTGCACACCCATGCCTGCAAACCTTGTCGGCCTGGTTTGCTATCGCCGGCCACCAAAACAAGGGAGGGAGAGAGATCTTGTAAGGTAAGAGAGATGGGCAATGGTTTTAGAGAGAGAATGTGGGTAAGAGATCAAGAGAGAGAAAAGAAAGAGAAAAATGGTAATTTTCTCATGTTTATAGCTATATATATTTCCCTTTAATATTTTATCCAATTGTCAGTGCCCTTCATAATTTACCATCTCCCCATTATCCTACTCGCCTTTTTTTAACCTTCATGACTCATTCCCTTCGCTAACTTTCTCATATAATATATTAATAAGTACCTTGTATTTGTGTTGTATTCTCTTGTATGTATTCATATATATGCATACAATTACGTATATGGGTATCTCATGCCACTACATTCATGTGTGTGTGTGTGTGTGTGTCTTCATACTTGTAGATGTCTCACTTGATTATTTATTTCATTTTCTCATTAATCCAACCAAAATTGTATTATCACATGAGTAATCGAGTTAATCATCATAAATATTTAAAAATCAAAAATTAAGACATTAAATCATGATTAATTAGACATAGTGTTACAACCTCCTTTAGCTCCACGCTTGTCAACGCCTAAACCGCCCTCACCGAGGCCCGGATCTGGCCGCCCCTTGATCGAATCTGGCCGGATTTGACCACCCTTTGCTTGGATCTAAAGGTCAGGGCCAGATCCGGCCACCCTAATGGAAAAAAAGAAAAAAGAAAAAGAAAAGGAAAAGGAGAATTTGGATCTTGCGGGGAGTACTAGAGGGGGGGAGGAGAGGAGGCCGATGGCGATCTCCTCCTCCTCCAGAAATTTGATCGGGTGTGAGAGTTGGTGAGAGAGAGAGAGAGAGAGAGAGAGAGAGCATTCAAGTCTTACTTTATGTTAAGGCAAGTTTTTGAATCTAACACAATTCCAGTCTTAAATAACATGGTAGGAATTTGGACCACCCTATGGGTTATTTCTTATTGTACCCTATACATGTTGCCTTTTTCTTCTTTCTATTCTTCATGTCTTCTTAATCAACCTTACCCTCCAAGCAAGTTCACCATCAAAACTATGCAAAGGAGCAAGCCAAGCAAGCAATAAATCACCGATCTGTTGTTGTACTCTGACTTGATAGAAGTTAGATCTCACAATCATATTGATCAGAAGCACACATCTCCCCCTTATAATAATTCTTGAGAAAATAGTAGTCTGCCAGCCAAAAAAGAGCTAGCCAGCAGCCTAAAGGGGCTTTGTTCCCCTCAAGGGACAATGCGGTTTAGAAAATGAAGCAGACCAAACCAAATTGAACCGTTTAGACCCAGATTAAACCAAACCCTTGATCTTCGGCCAATGATGGCAACTGACCAGTGCGGATTCTAGTCTCTTTTGTGAGTTGAATGCCATCAATCTTACAAGAGTCATTCTCTTAAAAAACATTTTTGTCCAGTCTTTTTCTAACAACATTTATCTATTAATAAAGCAACATCAAACAAATCCATGACTCCAATATTAACTTCATATTTCTTTTAGAGACTCTGTCTGCCAATCGATTGCAAACATTTGCCTTTTGATTCACGGATAGATAATTTTGGAGAAGAAGATAGTAGGAATGTGGACCAACGTATGAGAGTCATTTCTCAATGAATTGAACCCTATACATGTGGCCTTTCTCTTCGTGCAGGCTTTTACCCTCCAAGCAAATTCCACCATCAAAACCAGGCAAGAAAAAACTGCAAGCAATAAATCAGCCACCTCACCTGTTGTCGTTGTTGTTGTTTGTTCTCTGACTTGATAAGAAGTCGACATGCACCAACTTTCTCGGCCATTGAATCCTTCTGTCTTCTCTGCTCTCGCAAAATAAAACCTCGGCCCACGGAGGGTTGTTACAGTCTGTCAGTTACCAGCAGAGCTCTGAAGCGAGTACAGTTCTAGAAGAGAAAAATTAAAAAAATCAACCTCTCAGTGAAAAAAGTACATTTTTTATTTCATTCAATTCTTAGTACAATGATTCAAAACAATGCCAGTAATATTTCAGTGAGTCCTGGAAAAAAAAAAATTAACAGGCTAGTTGGTTTTTTTTGTCTAATGAGGGGCCCAAAAGAAGATGACGAGTCGACGTAGCATAATGTTGGTAGTAAATGGCATATTTATGACCTTAACAAACTCTTTGCTGGAGTATATTTATGTTGAACATGTGTAGAGAAACTGAGAGAGAATGATTTGTTCCTGCAGTTTTGATGTAGTAACTTATTTCCTGAGCACTCTTCGATGATCATTACCATCGAGGCTGTGATAGAATTTGTCATAATTTTACAGCTGTCTATCAATTAGATGTCAACTCTCTCTTAATTGGTGTAAAATTTCTGAACGAGAAATTACAAACAGATAAACTATTTCCGATAAACTATTTCCCCTGAGAAATCATTGCTAATTTCAGACCTCTTTGCCAAAAAAAAGAAGAAGAAGAAAAAGAAAGAAAAACTGACTCTTTCCCATCTTTGAAATAGTGCCATTAAAGCTTCCTCACATTGTGACATTATAAATGGATGTGTTATGTACTAATCAATGCAATTAATTGTTGTCAAGCCTTGTAGATTCCAACAAATCGTTTCTATTGTGACATTTCTGTCAAGCTTTGTAGAGACATCAATAGGGACAGTTAGTCCTAATCAAGACCTAGAAATGGGGTGCATGCCAAACATTTGTGGGTATCCCTCTTTATTGGGCTTTCAATGACCATGACATTAAACTAAAAGTATGGTTTTAGTTTAATTTTAAGGAACATGATGTCTTTATCCATTGAAAGAGAGAGATGTTACGTGCGAGACAACAATCAATGAAGAATCCACCAATAGAGATAAAAGCAGCGGAGAAGTAGCCACACGCTCAAGAATAGAGAAATAAAAGAGAAAGCAAACCAGCACATTATTTAACGAGGTTCGGCAATTTGCCTACGTCCTTGGGGTAAGGGAGAGAGAGATTTTATTGATTCAACAATCAATTATAACTTGTTCCTTACTTCAAGGAATTTCCAAGAGAGATTTTCAGTGAGATACAATTCATGAGGGGATTCAATTCAAGAGGGCTCTAACTCATATTTATAGCCAGAGAGTCCCAGGGATTTAGAAAACCCTGATTGGATTCGACCTCAAAATAGAACATGAGTCCAAATCCTGAAAGGAGAACAGAACATGTCTGACGGTCGACTGGACGATCGACCGACCCTTGTCCGCGGTCGACCGGCCCGGTCGACCGGGACCAACCGAGAGTTGGTTCATGTCAGTCGGTCGACCGCTCCGGTCGACCGTTCCTTTGCCACAGTCGACCGGGCCATATCTGTGCAAGTCGTGCACACTGGTCGACCAGGCGGTCGACCGGGTGCGGTCTTGGCCTGCAACGAGTTCCTATTCTTACTCCTTTTGACTTCCGATTTCTGCTCTATCCTGATGAGTTTAAAAAACTCTTCTGATTTCTTTTATCTCCTCGGTGAAGATTTTCCAAATCTGAGTCGAACTCCAATGAACACTCGGCGAAATCGACACACGATCTCGGCGAAATCGACACACGATCTCGGCTTGAGCGCTCCGAACGAAATCGGCACACGATCTCAGCGAAATCGACACACGATCTCGACTTGTCCAACAGACAAAACTTTTCTTTCAAACGAATCGCAAGCATGTGTACGATTAATTTCAACTAATCTCACCTGATCCAAATTGAGTTTTGTCGTTGCCACCTGCAACTCTCTCCAAACTCCAATATCAATTGTAAGCTTTCAACTTCAGCTCAGCTATCCAAACAGAATGTACTATACATGCCTTCCCATCACTTCACCGATGAGAAATACCATACGAGCCGACCAACGAACGTGTATCCAACTCAGCAACTTAATGGAACTCTATTCCAAATGACCTCAAAAGGAACCCATCATGAGCCAACACTAACTCTCCAACTGACTGACTCTCTCTAGTCCACATGTCTTCAAGACGATCCAAGCAAATCTGAGTAGAGCACACTAAATACCATCATCAGATTCAACAAACTGGATGCACACCCTCTTTATGCAAGCTCAACCATCTTCTCGCCAGAAGATCAACTATTCAACTCTTCACCTCTACGTGAAGTCCAACTCTTCACCTTCTACGTGATGTCTCAATCAGCTTCTCGAGAACCCAAATACACCATATAACTTCATACGGGTTGCATCACCAAATGGCTGGGCCTTTACGGCTGCCTATGTATCTTGCCTAAGGGATCAAGCCATCCGTAGTTCATTGAAATGAGCTCCATCTAGCTCAAACACTTGTGACTGAATTTTCAGCAGCGAACCAACTTGGCTGAGTCATATGAACCTCCTTACTACCGTCATGGAGAACAACGGCCTTCAACTTGAGCTTATCGCGATCACAAGCTTGAGATTCATGCTTCTTCGCCTACTTTCGTGGTTTTGTCTTGATTCCAATTGCTACAAATAATTCGTCATTCTCATCAATGTCTTCAACTTGTTCAGTATCAGAACTGGTTACATGATCTCCACCCGGTGTCACAACTGGTGAACTCCGCACTAATATCGAACCAATTGGAGATGGTGGAGTAGCATCAACCTCCACCCGCTGCGATACTTCTTGGTCTTTGTCTTCTCCACCTGCTGAGAGACGGTAGAATTCAACATCGAAGTCTTATCAAATGTGACATGCTGACTCAATACGATCTTCTTGTTTTCGGGGTTCTACAATATGTAGCCTTTCATATTTCTTTTGACACCTAAAAATACAAACTTCTTTGCTCGCGGATTCACTTTGCCATCTTTAACACTAAAGTAGGATGGACTTTCAAATTCTCGCAGCAAACCATGATCTTGAGCAGCTTTTCCAAACCAAACATCCAGAGGAGTTTTTCCTTCTATCGCAGTCAATGACAATCCATTTATGAGATGGCTAGCATACACAATCGCCTCAGTCCAAAATGATTTGTCTAATTGTGCATTAGACAGCAAACATCGAGCCTTCTCCAGCAAGGAACGGTTTATCTTTAGCCAACCCATGTATTCCATCTATGAAGTGAGTACCAATACCAGTATTCTGGCCAAATCGTAGGAATTGGTTCTTGTATCTTTCAACATTACCAATTTGTAGCTCCTTAATTTTCCTACCAGTTTGTTTCTCCATCATATCCTTTCACTTCATTAGTATACTTAAGGCTTTAAATCTTTGTCTCATGAGATATATCCAACAATGCCTAGATAAATTATCAATAAAAGAGACAAGTACCTATGACCTCCAAGCGATGCAATCTTAGCAGGTCCCCAAATACTTACGTGAACACAATTAAGAAGACCTTCAGAGTGGTGAGTAGTGGTGCTGAATTTCACCTTCTTCTTGTCCAGAACGCTTGTTCACTCAATTTCAAGTTGCATGTAGGTGCACCTTCCAATTATCCCTTCTTTGCTGGAGCTTGCAAAGACTTTTCTCCTCCGTGTCCGAGCCTCATCTGCCAGACTTGTGTGAAAATATCATCTGAAGAAATAGAAGTCTCCACCTGACCTGTAACTGTTCTACCCTTCAAGTAGTAAAGATTGTTCCGACGGACGCCCTTCATAACCACCTTGAGCTTTTGGTCATCTTGAGAACACCATCTCGTATAGATACCACAAGACCAAACGTTTCCAAAGTACCAACATAGATAAGATTCCTTTTGAGTTGAGGGACATTCCTCACTTCCTTCAATTATCGTACTATCCCATCAAACATCTTGATACAGATTGTACCATCCCTTCCACACTACACGGATGATCATCACCCATGACAGTGAAACATCCATCTAGCTTCTCAAAGCTAGAAAACCAGTCCCTGTTCGGGCACACATGATAGATAGCTGTTGTATCTAAGATTCACTCAGCATTATCTGAGTAACCAACAGTAGGAGTAGTAACAGAGAAAGAAAATACCGATGAGTCTGAGTCCAATCCATCCGCCTGTGAAGTCCTGGCATGAGTACTGACCACATGTGCGAGATTTGCCTCAGTCTTCGACTCCTTCTTCTTACTTTTGGCCTTCGGACAATAAATCTTCCAGTGCCCTAGCTCCTTACATAAGGCGCACTGGTTCTTCTTCGGATCTCGAAATCCTGATCTGAATTTCGATCTTTCCTGATCACCTCTGACCTACCGATTGGAACTCCTGTCCCTTACGGAAACGCTTCTGCTGTTGTGCTCCCTGAAAAAGACAATCTGTCCTACCTCCTTACTTCATAATTCACAAGAGCAGCAGACACCTAATTGTAGTTAAGGGATTGTCTTCTATTGATCAATGTAAGAGTAAAGGTTTCATACTCTTCTTCAGGAAGAGAATTAAATAGAATTACCGCATAATCCTCTTCATCGATCTTCACATTCACATTAACCAGGTCTGTAAGAAACTTTGTATAGCTATTCATGTGTTCGTCTACAGAGATTCCCTCTTCATCTGGAAACGATAAAGCGTCCTCTTCAACTACAATCATGATTCGATGATTTTCGTTAGATAGTTTTTCTCCAGGATCTCCCACAGGTGCCTCACAGATGTTTCATGCAACACATGATACTTAATGTCTTTTGTCAAATAAGACCTGATCAAGCCACACGCCGTCCGGTTCATCTTGTCCCAATCTTCTTCAGTAGTAGAATCATGTTTTTCCCTAACCATAGAGTTTCTTCAAGGTTTGATGCCGTCAATGCATCCATCACCTCACATCTCCACATACTGTAGTTGTTCTTACCGTCAAACTTCACCACATCAATCCTTAATGGATGTGGATTCACGGATTTCACCGTAGATGTACTATCACCAGCTATCTTCTCAACTGATTCCTTAAAGCAATGCGAAAGCTAACAGATTAGATCAAATAAACTAGATAAAGATAGGATCTTTACCTCAAAGCGAAACCGTCGAAGAGTTTCCAAAGCGATATACTCCTCCAAATTGATTTCTCGAGCAATCCAAACGCTGTTTTGAGATCGACACACGATCCTACAAACAGTCTCAATGCTGCTCCAAGATCGACACACGATCTCCGCCAAACAGCAACCAATACTCTTGGAATCGACAGACGATCCCACGATGAACATAGGATGCTCTGATACCACTTGTTGCGTGTGAAACAACAACCAATGAGGAATACACCAATAAAGATAGATGCAGCGGAGAAGTACCCACACGCTCAAGAAAAGAGAAATAAGAGAGAAAGCAAGCCAACACAATATTTAACAAAGTTCGGCAATTTCCCTACGTCCTCAGGGCAAGGGAGAGAGAGATTTTATTGATTCAACAATCAGTTACAACTTGTTCCTTGCTTCAGGGAATTTTCAAGGAAGATTTTTAGTGGGATACAATTCATGAGGGATTCAATTCATGAGGGCAAACCTATATTTATAGCCAGAGAGTCCCAAGAATTTAGAAAACGCTGATTGGATTCTACCCCAAAAAAGAAAAGGAGTCTGAATCCTGAAAGGAGAATGTCCTCGGTCGACCGGCCCAGTCGACCGGGACCAATCGAGAGTTGGCTCATGTCAGTCGGTCAACCTCTCCGGTCGACCGTTCCTTTGCGACGGTCGACCGGGCCATATCTGTGCACGTCGTGCACACCGGTCGACCAGGTGGTCGACCGGGCACACCAGTCGACCGGGCGGTCAACCGGGTTCTGTCTTGGCCTGCAACGAGTTCCTATTCTTGCTCCTTTTGACTCCCGATCTCTGCGCTATTTTTCTGATGAGTTTAGAAAACTCTTCTAATTTTTTTATCTCCTCTATCTCCTCTCTCTCTCCCTGCAAGAGAGATTTGTAATATATCATTATCATTATCCAGGACTACTGAAGATATCATACTAAAGAAATCAATTAATTGCAAATGGTATTTAAAGTGTAAGCTTGGACCACTTGATGTATATGGCTTCATTAATTGCTAACATCCATTCATATTTCATTTCATGGTCTTGTCCCCAACCACACACACACACACACACACAGAGAGAGAGAGAGAGAGAGAGAGAGTAATTATTTCATTTCATGGTCTTGTCCCCAACGACAGAGAGAGCCCAACCCCACACACACACACACACACACACACACACACACACAGAGTGTAATTTAGAATAATTGTTTTAAAAAACTTTAAAAGGGGGAAAAAATTAAACTCGGGGAGAAATGAACAAGACAAGAATTTATGAGAATATTTGAGACTCATTAAGCAAACACTGTGGCCAGTGAACATTTACTAGAAACAAATATTTGAACTCTGAGATTAAATATATAACTGGGTGAAACATTTAATTATTACTTTTTTTTTATAATCGACCCATAATGACTATTTATAAGAATTAGATTTTTTTAAGTTATCATTATCTTATTTTAGTGTTTAAAAAGTCATGAACCTTTTGTGATAGAATAGTCATATTGCATGCATCTTTTCATCTCGTTTGCATGACAATATCAAACAAATTTATATTTTAAACTGACTATGTGGTCTTCATTAAGGATGAAAAAGAATAACTACAAGCATTATTGTAGGAGATAACTTCACTTGAATATTTAATATTTAATATTCAAATTGTTTTATCATTTTTATTTATTACTTTTTTACACTATGGAATGCTTACAAGATATTTTTAATTTCATTTTGTTTTTTATTAAACTTTGGCAAATCAACTTACAAAATACCGTGAGATATTAGAGATAACCAACTTGCAACTACGGTTAACAAATTGTGAAACCTTAATTAATTTATCTTGTTTCTGTCTATTCCAACACTGTAAAGAAGAAGGTTAGTTAAATATAATGTCAAATAATTTAATATCTTTCTAAAGAAAATTTTTTTATGATTTGTGTTATTTATAAAAACTAAAAATAAAGTACAATAAATATAAAATATGGAAAAGCTGTATTAACGGATAGACATGGTTTTTATTTACTTGGATTCAAAGTGCGGGCTAATAAGCCTCAAAACCAAGATGTAATAAGTAATTAAGTTAAAAAGTCAGTTTTATGGGAAAATTGAGTGCTTTGGATGTACACCTATTTTCAATTTTTTGTGAACCCTTTATCTCTTTCATTCACAATTTTTTATCTTTTAATTCATAGCTACTATTTATGCACATTGAACATTGTTGTGGGTAATGAGCTTGGCTCTTTAATGTCTGGCTTGCCAGATGTTCTTGGGCTTATGAGAGGTGGGCGAAGGCTTCAATGCCGTCCGGATCGTCTCACCTTGTGCAAAAAAAATATGTTGGGCCGAGTCTTGGAAGCATCACAAGGTTAATAGTTATCTCTTCTTGTAATTGCACGTTTTTTCAAATCGCAGTAAACTTTATATTCCTCATAACATATGCCTTAAGCCGAATCAAGTATGGTGCAGGTTTACTTTAAGAAAATTATCATGAATTTTTATTAATTTCAAAATACTACCAAAAATTTTTTGAAAAATACAGGAAACTACAGTGAACTTTCATAAATTCTCCAGAATATAATACATGAAAGTTTATTGTAATTTTCAAATTTTATTATAGTTTTTTGTAATCGTAAAAAGTTCGTGATAATTTTATTTTATGAAATTAAATCAGAAAAGCACAAGAGTTTTGCTTCATGGTAAATGAAGATAATCAGCAAATTAGGCTGTTGCATTCATAGCCCAATGCTCAAGTTAATGGGCTTAAGCCCATCTTGTTCACGATGATCCGAGCCGCCTTCTCCGCTGGGATTTTATTTTCTATATTTATTTTTACGAGTCCCTGAACACATACAATCCCTTATTCGCCCGTAGCTTTGCCAAAATGTTGCAGGCTTTTAGCCCATTGAAAGGCCCAACACCGCTCCGTTTCGTTGTTCGAACCCTTTGAGTTTGGATCAAGTATAAAAATGACTGAATACAATGAAAAGTTTATACGGATAGATTTAATTTAAGTTTGCTGTCAGAGAACAAGAGTGAAGCCTGAGAAGAAATTATTATAGGGAAGATCACACGTTTCTTTTATCAAAATCCGCCTTTTCAAAACAGAAAAAAGATTATTTTACTCGTACAAATAAACAAACCTCCTGCAAAATCAACTGTGCACTTAATAGCACAAAAAATTATACCAATCAAAGCACAAATATGGGAAATTAAAGTACATATGGAATTCTTTTTCTTGGATAAATGGTGGTCCGAATGTGCCTTGCCGTAACGTACTTTGATAATGAAAATTTTATACTTTCAGAATAGTGACAAATCAGATGTATATTTTTGTCTTAGTTTAATAACTTTTACTTGTGAAATAAAATATTTTATCGAGAGAGATTCACAAACGGTTTGAGGCCGGATCCTTTCCTCTCAAACACTTAAATCTGACATTCGAATACAAGATCCACTCCGTTGAAGTTGATCTATATTATTTTAAGTATTCAAAAACTAAAAAAACAAGTGTTTTGATTGCTTTTTATCAATGCATCAAGTAATGAAAAAACGGACGGCCTAAATAGTGAGTTGGTTAGTTTAACGGTATAGAACATTTGAAATCTAACAAAAATTGTTTCGTAGGGGTTATTAAATGTTTAGATCATGATCAAATGGCCGGATTGAGAATTTGTATGTCTAAAGATATAGATCTAACCAACTCACTACTTTCGACCGTCCATTTTGCGCCGCTTGATGGGTGAGCCAAAAATATTCAAAACACTTGATTTTTTTGTTTATAACTACTTGAAATAATTTAGATCAACTGCAACGGAGTAGATTTTATATTCGAATGTCGGAGGTTACATTTGAGTGAAAAAGATTCGGCCTTGAATCCTTTCAGAATAACAAAAGTCAACCTCATATTTTATCAATGAGAAGCACCTTTGCCAAAAGTGAAAATAAATTATTGAATAATAATGTTATAATTATAAAGGTAAATTTTACAATTTACTTATTTATTAGGGGGATTGGGGATGCTAAAACTGATAAAGTATAACAAAAATAATATTTGATTAGTTTATTTTTTTATCGTTCTATTATTTGTTTAGGAACGAAGGTGGTAACTAGGACTCAAATTAACGAACTTTTCATGACGGGGAATTCAAGAGGTCAAGCAAGCGCGTCCAGAGAATCTTGGGCTTGGTGATTATATAGATGATATAATTAGGCATGAAAACTCAAAGAGATCTGAGAAAATGTGGAAGGTAGAAGTTTTTTTTTTGCTAGTTAAATCCATTAATATTGGGTTCGAACTGAGAATCACTGGGGAGTAAATACAGGGCCTGCCTAATAGACAGTGTCAGGAAATGAAATGTCCGCACGCGACGGGTTCGAACTTGAGACCATAGAGAGCTTGGAGGTTTAATCGACCCAGACCTACCAAGGAGACACCTGCGGGATACTACTAGAAAACATGCAATTTGCAGTGAAAAATTTTGTCGAATGCATTTTTGACGCAAATTTGGGTATAAATATCGATAAATATCGCGTAATCGACGCAAAATTTGTGTATAATTATCGCGTATTCGACGCAATATGTTGAATAAGACTTTAAACTCGGTAAATAAAAAAAAAAATATTGTACATATGGTGTCGAATTTTTGACGCAATATGAAAAATTTATCACCAATAATTTTCACCAAAATTTTTGCGGTTATATTGCGTCGGATTTTCGACACAAAACGTAATTAATATCTGGTGAATAATTTTGGCTGTAAATTTGCGTCGAATATTCGACGCAATATATATTGCGTCGAATTTTTGACGCAATTTGCCCATACTTCTGATCGGAAATTCCCTCCCTCATTTCCCCCAATTATCCCTCCCCCCCCACCCCCCCCACCCCGGGCCCCCAAATTATTCTTCTCCGTCGTGCCCCCTCCCCTCGACGACCTTCCCCCGGCCTGACCCCATCCTCCCGGCACCCCTTCGGCCTGCCTCCCCCCCCCCCCCGGCGGCCCCCTCTCCCCTCCCCTCCGACCTGCCCCCACCACCCCCTCCATCCGGCCTGCCTCCTCCCCCACGGCCTCCCCTCCACTGGCATGCCCCCTCCCCCCCCCCCCCCCGCCTCCCCTCTGGCCTGCCCCTCCCCCGGGCCTGTTGTCCCTCTCCCCCGGCCTGCCCCCTTGGCGGCCTCTCTCCCCCCCCTCCCCCCCCCCCCCCCGGGCGGCCTCCCTCCCCTTGGCCTGCCCCTCCCCCCCGGCGGCCTTCCTCCCCCCGGCCTGCCCCTCCCGCCGGCTTCCCACTCAAGCGTCCTCCCCCCATCTCTTTCGAATCAAGTATTTAATCCCCCCCATGTTAATTTTTTTCAATTGTTCCAGTTTATTTTATTTATTAAGTAGAAACTTGTTTATACAATAGTAGAGGACACACAAAAACGGACAGTAGCACGAATATGTATATGTAGCACGGACACGAACACGACACACAAATACAAAGTTGGACACGAGACGCACGAAATGGACGAACACGTTGGAAAAGCATGAACACTTACACGGACACGAACATGGACACGAACATGAAACACAGAAACGGACACGACATGGATATGTAGCACGTACATATGACATGGACATGGACACGACACGGATATGTATATGTAGTAAGTGTTGGCCCAGAGGCCTTCCACTCTAGTTTTGATGATGATTAACTCATGTAGTTATAGTTTACTAATAATATTGTGATATTTAGTTTCAGATATTTAACCAAGATATTAGTAGGTGATTAGCTTCAACAAAGGTGTTTTGGAGCTTTCACATGGTGATTCAAGAGCTCGAGCGTCAAAGTTCACATCTAGCACTCGTAGAAGTCAAGCTCGGGGAATCGCGTTTGGATCGAGTCAACTTGGAGACGGCGTTCTACAAGAAGGCTTCGGTTTGTTTAGTTAAGATTTAGTTTAGATCCATTGTAAAGATTAGATAGTGTGATATACTCAAGTTCACAACACACACACTTGTTTTAAGCTTCATGTATATTGGTTTTGGTTTTCGGTTTAACCGATCTTGGTTTTCATGAATAGATAGAATCAAAACAAGTTTACATGGTTTAATGTATATTAGATTTGATCTATATACATCTATGCTTCATCTACTTAGAAAACCTTATTTTGATACATTGTTCATGTGTTTGGAGTTTTGTATTTAGACAAAACCTATTTTTGAATTTAATGTCAAAAACATAGATAATACTTTTCATGTATATTGTATTTTATCCATATACTATATGCTTCAAAGTTGTTTAAATATCATGTTTTTGTATTTACATGTGTTTTGAAAAAATCGGATTTCCATTTCAAAAATACAAGTTTTGAAAAATACAGAATTTGGTTTAAGGCAAATTTTTCAAGTCACAAAAATGGTTCAAAATGTTTGTAACATGATTTGATTTTTACTCAAACATGTTTGTATTTAAAAGATATAACAAGAACTGATTATTGTGAAATTTATGTGATTTTATGGGATTTATTTGAAGTTAAAATATCGAGTTTTAAATCCTGAATTTGTCCCTGCCAGGCTCTGGCGGTCGACCGGGACGGTCGACCAAACCAGTGGTCAGTCGACCGGACCGGTCGACCGATGTGCACAAGACGTGCACAAAGGCCAAGTGATTTGGCTGGTCGATCGAGCGGTCGACCGACTGAAGTCAGCCCACTCTCGGGTGCGGCCAGTCGACTGGCGGTCGACCAACCAGAGAGCTCTTGCTCTCTGGATCTGGCACGGTCGACCGGGCAGTCGACCAGAGGGCTCAATGGTCGATTTTTTTACCGTTGGCCGGTCGACCGGAAGGGCAAAAATGCCCTTCTCAGCTGCTAACGGGCAGATTCCAAATGGGGTTATAAATACCCCCATTTGAGTTGGTTTTTAACAAGATTTTCAAGAGTAAAATTTCTCCCAATTACAAGTGTTTTAATACATGTTTTCAAAAGAGTTTTTAAGGCAAAAAGATTCATCTTTATTTGTTTTCAAGGGTTGAAAAAATCAAAGAAAAATAGAGATTTGGGATATTTGTTTTGTTCTTCATTCTACATCTATTCTAGTTGTTTTCTTAAGTATTTTTTCTTTGTTATTTGATTTTCAAACACCTTGATTTCTCACACTTGAGCTTATCTACTATCCTATCTATTAGGATCTTTATTTTGTGGGAAAAGAAGTTGTTTGTGGTCTTTGTGATCACCAAGTTGTAAACCTTCCATCTTTCTGATATCCCTCTAGTAAGAGATGATTGAATTGTTATCCCTCAAGTGTGAGGTGATAGTGGAAGTGGTATTTGGCTCTCTCTAGTGAAAGGTGGAGATTGTGTTAGAATCCCTCAAGTGTGAGGTGATTGTGTTTGAGTGGCTAAGTGCCTATCCCTCTAAGTGTAGAGGTGATTAGCTTTGTGCCTTGCCTCTAATGAGAGGTTATATTTGTTGGAGAGAGGAGTTGTGTACTCCCAATTGTAATTGCCCCAAATCCTCAGTGGAGGTTCCCTGTGTGGGAAGTCCTGTGTGAACGAGTTAGTGAAAATCCTTCTATGTGAAGGCGGGGATGTAGAGCTGTGTGCTCGAACCTCAAAACATATCTCGGTGTTTGCATTTGATCCACTTTCTCTAACTCTCTCTTACTTTGTGCATTGATTCATATTGTCATATCATATACATGCTTGGTTTGTTTGTGTGCCTCACTTGTGTTTAACCAAGAGAGCTTCATATAGCACCTCAACTCTTATTCAGAGGAATCAAGAGGAGTTAGTCTAGAGCCCTTCACCGGGAATTCGGCTACACTCTTTGGTTACACTAAATGTGTTGTAATTAAGTTTTAATTTCTGCATTATTGTTCATAGATTAGCCATACACCTATTCACCCCCCTCTAGGTGTACTTTCAATTGGTATCAGAGCCTACGCTCCTGATATTAGGTTTAATCACCTAGGAGTGTGATCTTGGTTTTGCTAATCTAGTTTGTATTTGCACACTTATTTGTTTATACATACACTCATGGATTGCTTGACCCCTCCCATGTATGATATTTCCAACATTGACATGTGAAAATTTAGGATGAGTATGTACCTAAAAACCCTAGGTTTGCATGTTTTCCTTACCGCTATCAAGAAATCCTATCTTGATAATAGCAAGCATATAGAGGCCAATGCACAAGCCATTGAGGCACTTAGAAGCACGCTTAACAAAGAATATCTTATGATGGTTTCTAACTGTGATTCCGCCTTTGCAGTGTGAAACACGTTGATCTCCTCCATGCTTCAATTGCCAATCCAAATGGAGAAGGAATCTAGTGAGGATGAATCCGAACAACGATGCTACATGGTCCAAGGGAATGACTCCTTTGAGGTACATTCGGATACTGAACTAGATAGTGCTAGCTCCTCTTTTAATGATCTTGATAGTATGGATGCCAATGCATTAAATGAAGAGCTATCTATTGTTTGTGAGAACCTCCTCGAAAAATATAAAGTTTTGAAAAAGAAAACTTGTAAGTTAACAAAAGAAAATAAGGATTTGTTTTCAAAACTTGAGTTGGCTTTACAAGAGAAGATTGAGATTTCAAATAAGCGTGATTCTTTGAAAACCCAACTTGAACTTGTTTTAAATGAAAACAAGATTTTGAAAAATAAAAATGATTGCAATGAGGTTTTGAAGAAAAATGAGATCTTGTCTTCAAAACTTAATTTTGTTGTAAAAGAGAATGTTTCCTTGAAAATAAAAATTGCTTCTATTTCAAAGGAATTGGAAATTGTTTCAAATGAAAATGTATCTTTGAAAAATGATTTAGATTCTCATATTTGCCATGCTAGTGTAACTTCATCATCTAGCTCACCTATTGCATGCACCTCTTCTTTTATGATTGAAAATGATATTTGTATGCTTCATGTTTTGATTACATGTTTAGATGTTAGTTTTCATTAAAATTTGAATATATACTTGTACAACTAGTAAGCCACAAGTAGATTATTATATGTTTGTACTTGATTACTCATTTGTACTTATTAGCTGTACTAGTATAGTCTAGTTTTGATGATTCATACATTTTGACTTGTATTCTATATTTTTGACATGTTTTTCATGTTTTAAACTTCATGTATATGTCCATGTTACCTAAACTATTAGTTATACATATACATCCTTGAGCCACTTGCCTTCATGCATATACTTTTGTGGACTCGTTTATGTTTGGATATATATGTATACTTTAGTTTGTATAAAACATACATATGCCTTGAAGGTTAAATTATTTTGATGAAAAATTAGATTTTCTTCTGTTTCATGTTATTTTTTGGAATTTCTTATTGAGCCAAATTGCCTATTTCCATGACTATGTCTTTCACAAAACTTGTACACTCATATTACTTGATGTTTTCTCATAATTTTGTTTTCATGAGTATTATATGTGTTATATAGATTTTGAGTGACATTGGTTTAGTGATTTTCATGTTTTATAGAATATATTTTTGTTTTATTCTTACTTGAAGGATTTCGTACTAGTTTACAATGTTATCATATAAGTAGTTACGGTATTCTTCATTTGGTAGAGTTTTCAAACGTGTTATATTATTTTTAATCTTATTTTAAAAACCCCTACCCTTTCAAGGGCGGCTGGTTGGGCGACCATACCTTGTATGCTCCTAATTGAAAATCTATTTAAAACATGTGCATGAAATGGGTAGTAGGAAGTATGAACTTGATCTTATTTTGTTTTCAATTGATACCATTGTATCTTTTCAATTGGTATCACTATTGACATTCTTTTTGTATACTCATATAATTTTTTTATATGTATGCTTAAACTTCAAATAGTATCAATTTAGATTGGTATTCATTTTTTCATACATATATATATTTTTTTGGTGCTTACTATATCTCTATATCTTTGAGCACAAATTTTGGTTATGCTAAGTTTGATTCCTTAAATGACTATTATATTTCAATTGATTATTTTTCAATTGGTATCTTATACAAGCTTATGCATCATTTTGTTTGGTATTTCATAAAGGGGGAGAAAAATTATATTTCACCTTTCAATTGGTTTTGTTTACCTTTGGTATTTTACTCCCACGCTTTATGTTGAAAAATGATCGAAAAATGATATTGATTTTTTTTTTGGTATCATACGCTCCTAATGAAAATCGTTTCCAATTGGTATATGTTTTTATTATTTTCAATTGATATATATTTCATTTTCAATATTGGTATCAAACACATTAAATTGATATTATTCTCTATTTGGTATCTCTATTGTAAAATGAATTTAGTATTTAACTAAAAAGATTGGTTTATGCTTTTCAAATTGGTATCAAAAGTGTAAAATATTTTCAATTGGTACTAATTTTTACAATTGGTATCAAGATTACCTATATGTTTACATCTTTCAATTGATATCAAAATTTTTTGGTTGGTTTCTTCAAAATGTTTTATGTACTTTCAATTGGTATGTTTTATTTATTTTCAATTGGTATTCTTCAAAAAAAATTTGGTTGGTTTACCTATTTGTTTATTTTCAATTGGTATCATGATGCACTAAATTGATATATTTTTTTCAATTGGTATCATAATGTTTTGATTTGATTTCGCCCCTTGTTGATTCTTGTTTCAGACAAAAAGGGGGAGAACATTGTTTTATTGTTTACTTTAACCCTTTGTTGATGATTGACAAAAGGGGGAGAAGTATTTGAGTATATATGCATGTTTATTTATAAGTTTATATCAAAGTTTGTTTCATATTGGTATCAAGAGAGTTTGTTTTATGTTTTGATGTTTTATTGATATTGGTATCAAGAGCATGGATATTAGTATCAAGAACATATTTTGTTGATTTGTTTTGTTGGTATCAAGAACTTTTATTAAAATTTTTATTGTTAGTATCAAGAGCTTTTATTGATTGTCTTTCAATTTGTATCAAGAGCTTTTATTGCTTTTATTGATAAGCTTTCAATTGAAATTTTTATTGGTATCAAGAGCAATTATTTAAGGAACATGTTTATTTTAAGTTTATATTTTCAATTGGTATTTAAGAACATGTCTATTTTAAAAAGGGAAGAAGTAATTTATTTTAAAAATTTGGTATCAAAAGCATGTTTATTTCATTGTTTTGTGCATGTTTATACATATTCATGCTTAACATTCATTGCATATCTTATTGTTTATTGCTATGCATGAGTTAAGGGGGAGCTTCTTTGAAGCTTAACTTTAATCCATGCATATATAACTCCATGAGTTTTGTCATCATCAAAAAGGGGAAGATTGTTGGCCCAGAGGCCTTCCACTCTAGTTTTGATGATGATTAACTCATGTAATTATAGTTTACTAATAATCTTGTGATATTTAGTTTCAGATATTTAACCAAGATATTAGTAGGTGATTAGCTTCAACAAAGGTGTTTTGGAGCTTTCACATGGTGAATCAAGAGCTCGAGCGTCAAAGTTCACATCTAGCACTCCAAGCTCGGGGAATCGCGTTTGGATCGAGTCAACTTGGAGACGGTGTTCTATAAGAAGGCTTCGGTTTGTTTAGTAAGATTTAGTTTAGATCCATTGTTAAGATTAGATAGTATGATATGCTCAAGTTCACAACACACACACTTGTTTTAAGCTTCATGTTTATTGGTTTTGATTTTCGGTTTAACCGATCTTGGTTTTCATGAATAGATAGAATCAAAACAAGTTTACATGGTTTAATGTATATTAGATTTGATATATATACATCTATGTTTCATCTACTAAGAAAAACTTATTTTGATACACTGTTCATGTGTTTGGAGTTTTATATTTAGACAAAACCTATTTTTGGATTTAATGTCAAAAACATAGATATAATACCTTTCATATATATTGGATTCTATCCATATACTATATGCTTCAAAGTTGTTTAAATATCATGTTTTTGTATTTACATGTGTTTTGAAAAAATCGGATTTCCATTTTAAAAATACAAGTTTTGGAAAATACAGAATTTGGTTTAAGGCAAAATTTTCAAGTCACAAAAATGGTTCAAAATGTTTATAACATGATTTGATTTTTACTCAAACATATTTGTATTTCAAAGATATAATAAGAACTGATTTTTGTGGAATTTATGTGATTTTATGGAATTTATTTGAAGTTAAAATATCGAGTTTTTAAATCCTAAATTTGTCCCTACCAGACTCTGGCGGTCGACCAGACCGGTCGACCGATGTGCACAAGACGTGCACAAAGGCCAAGTGATTTGGCCGGTCGACTGAGCGGTCAACCGACTAAAGTCAACCCACTCTCGGGTGCGACCGGTCGACCGGGCAAACGACCGGCCAGGGAGCTCTTGATCTCTGGATCTGGCACGGTCGACCGGGCGATCGACCGGAGGGCTCAACGGTCGATTTTTTGATCGTTGGCCGGTCGACCGGCCGGTCGACCGGAAGGGCAAAAATGCCCTTTTCAGTTGCCAACGGGCAGATTCCAAATGGGGTTATAAATACCCCCATTTGAGTTGGTTTTTAACAAGATTTTCAAGAGTAAAATTTCTCCCATTTACAAGTGTTTTAATACAAGTTTTCAAAAGAGTTTTTAAGGCAAAAAGATACATCTTTATTTGTTTTCAAGGGTTGGAAAAATCAAAGAAAAATAGAGATTTGGGATATTTGTTTTGTTCTTCATTCTACATCTATTCTAATTGTTTTCCCAAGTATTTTTCTTTGTTATTTGATTTCCATACACCTTGATTTCTCACACTTGAGCTTATCTACTATCCTATCTATTAGGATCTTTGTTTTGTGCGAAAAGAAGTTGTTTGTGGTCTTTATGATTACCAAGTTGTAAACCTTCAATCTTTCTGATATCCCTCTAGTGAGAGGTGATTGAATTGTTATCCCTCAAGTATGAGATGATAATGGAAGTGGTATTTGGTTCCCTCTAGTGAGAGGTGGAGATTGTGTTAGAATCCCTCAAGTGTGAGGTGATTGTGTTTGAGTGGCTAAGTGCCTATCCCTCTAAGTGTAGAGGTGATTAGTTTTGTGTCTTGCCTCTAGTGAGATGTTGTATTTGTTGGAGAGAGGAGTTGTGTACTCCCAATTGTAATTGCCCCAAATCCTCAGTGGAGGTTCCCTGTATGAGAAGTTCTGTGTGGACGAGTTAGTGGAAATTCTTCTGTGTGAAGGCGGGGACGTAGAGCTGTGTGCTCGAACCTCGAAACATATCTTGGTGTTTGCGTTTGATCCACTTTCTCTAACTCTCTCTCTCTTACTTTGTGCATTAATTCATATTGTCATATCATATACATGTTTGGTTCTTTTGTGTGCCTCACTTGTGTTTAACCAAGAGAGCTTTATATAGCACCTCAACTTTTATTCAGAGGAATCAAGAGGAGTTAGTTCAGAGCCCTTCACCGGAAATTCGGCTACACTCTTTGGTTACACTAAGTGTGCAATTAAGTTTTAATTTCCGCATTATTGTTCATAAATTAGCCGCACACCTATTCACCCCCCCCCCCCCTCTAGGTGTACTTTCAGTAAGGACACAAACACGAGACACAGACATGACACAGACACGGACACGGACATAAACATGACACGAATCACACGACACCGATATGAGCACGAACATATGACACCCACACGGACACAGATATCTATATGAAGTAAAGACACAATCACAGGACACGGACACGAAACGGGCACAGACACAATCACGGAGCACAGACACGGACACAGATCCAAGCAACTCTAGATTCCGGCTCAACAAACACGAAACATTACCTGTCTTATAACTAATTTCTGATACAAACAACTGATGAATCTTGAACATGTGGTCTTCATAGACTTTTTGTTCATGTCAGCAGTTAATTTGTATCTTTTGTGGTTATTGCAAGTAATGTACGGTGATTGTTGGATTGTCCGTTTGCATTGTAAAGTTGGACATGTATACGTGTTGTGTGTATTTTGACTAATATTTTGGTAACACATTCCTTTGTTCTGTGGGCCACAACTACCCTACGTAGACTTGGAGAACACAGGGGAGGTGTTGCCGAAATTTAGTATAAATACATATAACACGTATATATCTCCAGCTATACAATGTAATTCTGGAAAGGATAAGACCCATCACCCTAAATCCTAAACAATATTCTTGAACGCGGACACGGACACGACCAAATGAATCCTCGATTCTCATTCAACAAACAACGTACATTACCCATGTCCAAACTAACTCTAATCACAATATACAACTATTTAACATATTTATTACTTATTGTGTAACAGTGCCTATATATCCTCTAGTAAACAATGAAGTGGCATAGGAGTTGGGTAAACTTGGAGAAAACAAATGTGAAATACAGAAATGGATGTGAAGAGTTTATAAAATTGGTTTTTCACCATTTGGCCATTAATAATAAAATAAGTTGTCCGTATAGGGATTGTAAAAACAAAAAAATGCTTGAGAAGGACAACGTTACGTTCCATTTACTAACTAAGGGGTGGCATCAAGATTACGCGGCATTTGCATAATGAACCAAGACAATATCCCCCACCAAATAGAAATGACAGTGATGACCAAGGTCCTGGTGATGAAGTTTACTATGATGGTGTCGTCTATCACGGATTTCTAAGTTCACTTTTACAGAATCCGGTCGATGAGGGCTCTAGTGATCCGACCGACGATAGTCCAAATGATGCTCCTCCTTCGGAGACTGATGATTTTTGTGAGAAGGTTAAAAATTGTATGCTTTGCTATACCCAGGCTTTAAGAACTATTCTAGACTGTCGTTATAATAGAGTTCTACCTCATCAAATCAAGGGGTACGAAGACGGTACATTTATTGAAGAATGCATTTCCTGACATAAACCTACCAGACTCATTTTTACGAGACTAAGAAACTTATTAGAGCATTGGGTTGTGATTACAAGAAGATTGATGCGTGCCAAAATGATTGCATGTTGTTCTGAAAGCAAGACGAAAGCTTGGATGCTTGTAAAGTGTGCAATAAGCCTAGATGGAAACCTAGTAAGGCTTCTTCATTGGGAAAAAAAAAAGGAAAAAAAGTTTCTAAAAAGTTCTGAGGCATTTTTCACTGATTCTAAGGCTCTAAAGGCTCTATGCGGTGGAGAGCACCGCAAAGGATATGAGGTGGCATGCAGAGGAGAGTCATGACGACGGGATCTTAAGGCACCCTGCTGATTCAGATGCATGGAAAGAATTTGATAAGAAACATGTGGAGTACTCGTTGGAGCCATGTAATGTTAGGCTAGGGTTGGCAACCGACGGATTCAATCTATTTGAAAACATGAATATCAATTACAATACACGGCATGTCATTTTAATGATTTACAACCTACCTCTGGAATTGTGCATGCAGCGATCTTACATGATGATGCCACTGCTTACTGAAGGTCCTACAGGTTCAAAATAGAACATCGACGTCAACTTGCGGCCATTAATAGATGAGTTGAATATATTATGGGGTCAAGGGATATCAATTTAGGACGCGTCCATGAAACAATACTTTCTGATGCGAGCAAACCTTATGTGGATGATCAATGACTTCCCTGCTTATTCTATCATGTCCGCTTGGAACACACCAGGCTATCTTACTTGTCCTAATTGTGTATAGAACATCGTATCTGAATGACTGTACAAATCAAAGAAAATTTGTTATATGGGGCATGAACATTTCAGAGAGATCCTCCGCCAGCCCTGGCTACAGGGCAGGATATCTTATCAAGCGTAGATAATCTCAACGTCATATTTGGACTGAATTACAAGAACCCAACAGACACACAATGGAGGAAAAAAGAATCTTTTTTGAATTATCATATTGGAAAGATAATTTAATTCGCCATAATTTGAATTTAATGCACATCGAGAAGAATGTTGGCGAGGTATTGCTTAAGTGGCTAGATGCTCAAAAACAAGAAGTTTATGACAATGCAAAGGAGAACATTAAAAAAATAAAGCGCCCTCCAAAAGTACTAAGTGCATCAACATCCAGAGGTCTGCGACATCTCTTATGTGTTTCAAAATTGCATAAATATTATCAGATATCCTCTGTCTAGAGCAAAGCGATGTGCGCTATTCTAGGTGGCATGAAGGTTTTGAGTGAATATTCTTCTAATATTGCATGTTGTTTTAATTCAAAGAAGATTGTGGGACTAAAGAGTCATGACTGTCACGTACTAATGCAGTAGTTGCTTCCAATAGTAATTCGCAATGTGGGGTTGCCAAAGCAGATAGTTGATGCAATAATAGAGTTGTGTGATTTTTATGACGATTGTGCTCCCAAGGCAACAAGGCGGAAGATTTTGAGAAGTTACAAATTGACATTGGTCTAATTCTATGCAAACTTGAGAAGAAGTTTTCATCTGCGTTCTTCCTGGTGATGATTCACTTGACAGCTCATTTAGCTCTATAAGTCACCTAGAGAGGGGTGAATAGGTGACTAGCTAATCTAATGCAAAATAAATGCGAAATTAAAACTAATTATGCAAAGTAAAGCTATTATGCAAACATACAAAGTATAACATAAGAATGTAGTCGAATTCTCGGTGACGATCTCTGGACTATCTCCTCAAGATTCCTCTAAATTAAGAGTTGAGGTGCCACTATGGCTCTCTTGGTTGAATACAAGTGTGAGCAAACAATCCCAAGCATATAACAATTAAGCACAAGTATATCAAGCATATAAAGATATGAATAATATAAACATTCAAGATGTAAAAACACAAGTGAGAGAGAGAGATGAGCAATCGCAAACACGGAAGAGTTATTTCGAGATTCAAACACACTTTCTCTACGTCCCCGCCTTCAACGCTATGAAGGATTTTCATTAGAATCGATCCCGCAAGATCATTCGGTGTCGCAACACTTACAACGAGTTTACATTAGAACTCTTGGACTCACAAGTCCTTCACTTATTCCCGCAAGAACAACACAATACGAACTCACAAGTTCGCAGAGGCCGCACCTCTACAACACTCTCCAATAAAAGAGGGTGGAACACTTGTGATCACTTCTTTTGCCACAAAAACAACTCTCACTAACAAAACTCCCATAAGATAAATATGGTAATGAAAAGCTCAAGCTTGTGTGAGAAAAACTTGGATATATTTGAAGGTGGAAAACTCAAGAAAGCTTTTGACAAAATCAAGAGATTCACTCTTGAAAAACTAATTTGGATTTGGAAATGAAAGCTCTCTAAAAACTTAGAAACTCTTGAGAAGAGCTCTAAAAAACAGCCTAAAAATCTTACCCAAAAATCTGGCCAAAAGTCCCATTTATAGAGGCATCCGAAAACTAGTCGTTATAGGCCAGATTGGCCTGTTGGTCGACCGACAACGGTGATATTTATGACCGTTGGGGTTGTCGGTCGACCGTACCCAGGTCTTGACCTGTCGGTCGACCGGTCGATCGACCGAGGCAAGAACCAGAAGCACTGCTCTCTGGCCGGTCGATCGATCGACCCTCATGCCAGGCTTGTGCACGTTGCCCGTGCACATCGATCGATCGCATGGTCGACCGACTTCTGGTTCGATCGATCGGTCAGTCGACCGTAAGAAGCCCAAGTCTTGGATTTAAGAGATTTAAAATTTGGTCTTTTAAAAAACCTAAAATATAATTTAAATCCCATAAAAATCTATAAAATGTGTGTATTTGAGCTTGAGCAATCCACAACTAATCTATCCTTTATAGTTTATCTAAAAACAAAACCTTAACACTTACAAACTGACACAAGTCTTGAATATCTTCTCTTGAAAATCTTCTTCTCCTTCTTAACTTGGTCCAAACCTTGATTCAACGAGCTACACTCCTCTTGAGTACTTCATGCGATCTTGATGCGTGAGCTATTGAATCAACACGTGCTAGTTTTAAAACTTGACTTCGAATCTTTTGTTGAAGTTAAACACAGACAAAGATCTTGATCAAATATCATCAAAACTAGAGTGATGGGCCTTTGGGCCAACAATCTCCCCTTTTTTGATGATGACAAAACTCATAGAGTTATATATACATGGATTAAAGATAAGCTTCATAGAATGGGCATCAACATAATCATACACATTTCAAATAATTTTTCACACACAATAGAAAGTTCTTCATTTAAAGCATGGGCATCAACATAACCATTTGAAGAACTAGCATCATCATCATCATCTAAGTGGGTTTCCGAGTGTACCTCAAGGGAGTCATTCCCTTGGACCGTATAACATTGTTGTGGCTCGGATTCACCACTAGATTCCTCATCTTGTTGGATTGGCATTTGAAGCTCGGAGGTGGTGGTTGTTGTCAACTTGTTCCACACTGCAAAGGCGGAATCAAGATTAGAAACAAGCATAAGATATTCTTTTGAAAGCGTGCTTCTAATGGCCTCAAGGGCTTGTGCATTGGCCCCTATATGCTTGCTATCACTGAGGAAGGATTCCTTGGTAATGGCAAGGTGAACCTTATAAACTAGGGTTTGTAGATAAATGGACATCCTAGTCTTCCAAACAAGAATGTTGGAAGGGTCAAACATAGGTGAGGTCATGAAGTCCATGGATGTAAACTAAATGTGTGCAAACAAGCAAATGCAAATGTAGATTAGCAAAATCAAGATCTCACTCCTAAGATGTTAAGCCTAAAGTATCAGGAGCGTAGGCTCTGATACCAATTGTAAAACACCTAGAGGGGGGTGAATAGGTGTTAATGCTAATCTAGAAACTAAATGCGCTAAATGCGAAAGCTTAAAACAATATTACAATCACACTTTATACAACCAATAAGTGTAGCCGAATTCCCCGTGAAGGGCTCTGGACTAGCTCCTCTTGATTCCCCTAAATATGGGTTGAGGTGCTATATGAAGCTCTTGTGGTTAAGTATAAGTGAGGGACACACACAAGCATATAATGGATATGGCAATATGAAACAATACTCAACACAAGCAAATATGATATGATGATATGAATGATGCTTTGCACAAATAAAAGAGAGAGAGAGGGTTAGAGAAAATGGATCAAACGCAAACACAAAGATATGTTTCGAGAGTCGAGCCCCTAGCTCTACATCCCCGCCTTCACCACCGTGAAGGATTTCCAATCCACTATCTCCCACCAAGGGAACCTCCACCGAGGAGGATTTGTTACAACAATAGGAGTACCGAACTCCTCTCTCAAACACCACCTCACAACCGAGGGGTAGGCCCGTATCCAAACAACAACCAACACCTCTACCGAAGAGGGTTTACAAACCAAACTCCACCTCTCACTAGAGGGAGCAAACCACAATCTCAACCTCTACCAAAGAGGGAGCAAACCAATCACCCGATCAACCTCTACCAAAGAGGGATACAACAAAAGCAAGGGTGTTTACAACAAGTAGTTTCTTTCAACTACAAACAATCTCTCTTGTTCCACAAAACAAGATCCTAATAGAATAGGATAGATGATATAGCTCAAGTGTGGAAAACAAAGTGTTTTGATTAAAGAAAAACTCTTGGGAAAAATACCAAATGAATATAGAATTTTAGATCAAGTCAAATTCCCAAAACCTAATTTCTTTGAAATAAAACAAAACACTTTAAAAACAAATAGATGAATCTTTTTGGCACTTAAACTCTTTTGAAAACTTCTTTTAAACACCAAGAATAGAGAGAAATTTTAGCTCATAAAAACTTAGTTAAAACCCCTAAGAAATGGGGTATTTATAGCCCCAAAACAAAACTAGCCGTTAGGCTGATCTGGCAGCCTGACAGGCTTGCGGTCGACCGCCCGATCGATCGCCAATGGTCAGAAATATGACCGTTGGGGCAACCCGGTCGACCCACGGCCGACCGCCCAGATACAGAGAGCAGACTCTCTGATCCGATCGGCCGCTCGGCCGACCGCCCAGATACAGCGAGCAAGGCTCTCTGATCCGGTCGGCCGACCGGCCGACCGACCTACTGTGCCAGCAGACGTGCACAAGTCTGTGCACGTCGGTCGACCGCCCGGTCGACCGGCTTGGTCTGTCAGCACAGTTCTGGGTCAGAAACACTTGTTAAAAATATTTCTAAAAATCTTTTATCTCTTGTAAAAATACCAAAAATAGTTTTAACATTTTGTATTGATACATAAACATGTGATAAAAATTTCAACTCAAATATCAAGCAATTTGAACTATTTTTGTGTCTTATCATTTTTACCAAAAACTAAAACTTGTATTTTATCAAACTTAATTTTTCTCAATAGGAAATCTGATTTTTCCTAAAACTCATAGAAATACAAAAACATGATATTTAAACACATTGAAGTATGTTGCATATGGACATAAGTCCAATATACATGAAACATATATATCATAGTTTTTGTCTTTAAATCTAAAAATATGTTTTGTTAAAAATACCAAAACATAAAACGTGTGTGTTGTGCACTTGAGCATATCAACTATACTAAGCTTTACAAATGGATCTAAACACACTAAACTAAAACTAGGATACCTAAGTCTTCTTGATGATCTTCCATCTTCAAAGCGACTTGGTCCAAACTCCGTGATCCAACGAGCAAGGCTATGAATGATCTTGACGCACGGGCTCGGGAATCACCAAGTGAAGGCTTCCAAACTCCTCTTTTTGAAGCAATCACCAACTAATATCTTGTTACATGATCTGAAACTAAAATCACAAGATTATTAGTAAACATAACTACATGAGTTAATCATCATCAAAACTAGAGAGGAAGGCCTCTGGGCCAACAATCTCCCCCTTTTTGATGATGACAAAACTCATGAAGTTATATATGCATGGATTAAAGTTAAGCTTCAAAGAAGCTCCCCCTTAACTCATGCATAAACAAATAAACATAATGAATATGCAATGAAAGCTCTTAAACATGAATGCATAGATATGCATAAACAATAAAAGGCTCTAGATACCAATGAAATTGTTCAAAAACAAAACATGCTCTAGATACCAATTAAAATTAAACTAAATTAAACTTAATATATGCAAAACATAAATATGCATATATAAAACACAATCAAACTCAAATCTTTCTCCCCCTTTTTGTCAATCATCAACAAAGGGGTAAACAATCAAAACAAAACAAAATGTTCTCCCCCTTTTTACTACAAAGAAACAATCATCAATAAAGGGGTAAAAGCAAAACCAAATCAATAAATTTTTCTCCCCCTTTTTGTTCGAAACAACGAATCAATAAAAGGGTTAATAAAAATAATGTTCTCCCCCTTTTTGTCTAAATCAAAAATAAAGTCAATAAGGGGTGACTTTAAACATGATACCAATTAAAAATATGTCAATGAAGTGCCTTTTGATATCAATTAAAAAAAATGAAAGCAACATCTTGATACCAATTGAAATAATTGTTCATTAAAAGCAAATGATACTAAAATGGAAATTCAATATTTTCTATCATAAAGCAAGGGAGTGGAAATCAAATACCAATTGAAATACAAAAATAAATTTTCTCCCCCTTTATGAAATACAAACTAAAACAATGCGTAGACTTGAAATGAGATACCAATTGAAAAGCAATTGAAAACTAATCAATTGAAACAAAATTGAAACGCAAGCTTAGCATAAACACAAACAAATATATGTATGAGAAATAGTTACCAATGAAATTGATATTCTTTGAAATGAAAGCATACATACATACAAACATATATGAGTATACAAGAATGGTCAAAATTGATACCAATTGAAAGAATTTCAATGATACCAATTGAAATAACAATAATGATCAAGTGTATACATCATATAACTATCCTCCCAATCATGTTCAAATTTTAAAATGATTTTCACTATAAAGCATACATGAGCATGATTCCCATCCAACCACCCTTTTAGATGGTAGGGGTTTTCAAAAAAAATAGATTTGAAAATAAGCTTTGTTTGAAAAACTCTACCATATGAAGAATACCGTAACTAGTTATTGAAAAATTTGTAAACTAGTATGAAATTCTTCAAGTAAGGAATAAAACAAGGTTATTTTTCATGAAAACATGAAATTCACAAAATAGTCAACACTCATAATCAATTAAGCATAAGTATGACTCATGAAAACAAAACATGAGTAAATAATAAATGTGAGTATACAAATACAATGTGAACATCATAATCATGAAAGATGGACAATAAACTCAATATTCCTTGAAACATGAAAATCATCAAAACTTATTTAATCTTCAAGATATATGTATGTCCTATACAAATTAAGGTATACATACATATCCAAACACAACGAGTCCACAAAGATATATGCATGAAGGCACGTGGCTCAAAAGGATGTATATGTATAAACAATAATTTGGATAAAATGGACATATACATGAAGTTAAACATAAACACATGAAAACATGAAAACTAAATTTTCATTAAAACAAATTTCATTTCAAGGTATATGTATGATTTGTCAACACAAAAAGTATACATACATATCCCTAAACACAATTGAGTCCATATATATATAAATTTGCATGAAAAGCAAATGACTCAAGGGGTATACATGTATATCTTAAAGTTTGGCAAAATAGACATATACATGAAATGAAAACATATGATCATAAAACAAAACCAAAATGGGAATACAAGTTAAATGCATGAATCATCAAAACTAGACTATACTAGCACATCTAATGGGTTCAAATAAGCATTCAAGCACAAACATATATAGATTTATTTGTGGCCCACTATATGCACAAATATATACCTAGTCTTAATGAAAACTAACATCTAAACATGTAATCAACGCATGAAGCATAAAAACAAGATATATATAAACATGAAAAACATAAACATGATTATTATGTAAATTCACACGTTATTAAACCTATGATAAACATGATAGCTAAACAAATGGTGAGAACACAAAATAATAGTCCATATTAAATATGGGTGTCTCAAATACTATACATGTATGTCAAAGGTCTAATAAACATGGTATTTACATGATAATCACTAAACAATAAAACATGCTATAAACAATGAAATGGAAAGCATGTAAACAATAAAATGGGAGTAAAGAATTGTCACCAAAACCGAAGAAGCAACTCTCCTTGTCTCCAAACCAAGGTGGTCCTCCCACCAAACTTCCCTTGAAAGTGATGCATCCAATTGATTTCCATGAAGGTCGGAACGCATCCACTCCAAGGTACCGCTACTCTCACGTCATGTGAGAGCCCACACCTACATTATAAACAAGAGGGGTGGTCTTTGGTACCCATTTCTTGTTGGGTCCATGGGGGTTAGTACCTTCTCTAACCCAAACAAAATTCTTTGCTAAATTACAATCGTGTATATGATCAAAATAAAATTTAGCAAGGTGGCCCTTACGTCCACAATGTGTACAAGTGTACACATGAGCATACATGGTGTGATGAAGGTGACCGTGGGAAGCATGTGTATGCCGTGGAGGGTGTGCATGCATAAAAGATGGAACTTATTTCTTGCGAAACAAAGATTCCAAGCGTGTATGGCCCACAACACATTGGCTCAAAGTGGAGCTCAAACAATCAACACTTTTCTTCAAAATATCTATATCATTTTTAACACTTGAAGATAAAGTGGAGCATGCAAGGGGTGATCTAGGTGAAACTACCCTAGTATGGCAAACATGAGAAACAATATCATTTTTCAAGGATTTATTTTTATTTAAACAAATTTCTAACTCTTTTGAAATAAAATCAATTTCTCTTTTTAAAGAATCATTTTCTCTTAAAACAAATTCAACTTTTGAAGACAAAAACTCATTTTTCTTTAACACATTATCACAATCATTTTTATTTTTCAAAAACTCATTTTCTTTTAGTGCTAGGTCTAGTTGAGATCTCAATGAATCCCTTTCATTATAAATCTCAACCTTCTCTTGCAAAACATTGTTAAGTCTAGAATGTAAACTTTTATTATCATTTTCAAGGCCTAGACTTTTCTTTTTCAAAATCTTATATTTTTCAAATAATTTTTCACACACAATAGGAAGTTCTTCATTTAAAGCATGGGCATCAACATAACCATTTGAAGAACTAGCATCATCATCTAAGTGGGTTTCCGAGTGTACCTCAAGGGAGTCATTCCCTTGGACCGTATAGCATTGTTGTGGCTCGGATTCACCACTAGATTCCTCCTCTTATTGGATTGGCATTTGAAGCTCGGAGGTGGTGGTTGTTGTCAACTTGTTCCACACTGCAAAGGCGGAATCAAGATTAGAAACAAGCATAAGATATTCTTTTGAAAGCGTGCTTCTAATGGCCTCAAGGGCTTGTGCATTGGCCCCTATATGCTTGCTATCACTAAGTAAGGATTCCTTGGTAATGGCAAGGTGAACCTTATAACCTAGGGTTTGTAGGCAAATGGACATCCTAGTCTTCCAAACAAGAATGTTGGAAGGGTCAAACATAGGTGGGGTCATGAAGTCCATGGATGTAAACTAAATGTGTGCAAACAAGCAAATGCAAATGTAGATTAGCAAAACCAAGATCTCACTCCTAGGATGTTAAGCCTAAAGTATCAGGAGCGTAGGCTCTGATACCAATTGTAAAACACCTAGAGGGGGGTGAATAGGTGTTAATGCTAATCTAGAAACTAAATGCGCTAAATTCAAAAACTTAAAACAATATTACAATCACACTTAATACAACCAACAAGTGTAGCCGAATTCCCCGTGAAGGGCTCTGAACTAACTCCTCTTGATTCCCCTAAATATTGGTTGAGGTGCTATATGAAGCTCTTGTGGTTAAGTATAAGTGAGGCACACACACAAGCAAATAATGGATACGGCAATATGAAATAATGCTCAACACAAGCAAATATGATATGATGATATAAATGATGCTTTGCACAAATAAAAGAGAGAGAGGGTTAGAGAAAATGGATCAAACTCAAACACAAAGATATGTTTCGAGGTTCGAACCCCTAGCTCTACATCCCCGCCTTCACCACCGTGAAGGATTTCCAATCCACTATCTCCCACCGAGGGAACCTCCACCGAGGAGGATTTGTTACAACAATAGGAGTACCGAACTCCTCTCTCAAACACTGCCTCACAACCGAGGGGTAGGACCGTAGCCAAACAACAACCAACACCTCTACCGAAGAGGGTTTACAAACCAAACTCCACCTCTCACTAGAGGGAGCAAACCACAATCTCAACCTCTACCAAAGAGGGAGCAAACCAATCACCCGATCAACCTCTACCAAAGAGGGATACAACAAAAGTAAGGGTGTTTACAACAAGTGGTTTCTTTCAACCACAAACAATCTCTCTTTTTCCACAAAACAAGATTCTAATAGAATAGGATAGATGATATAGCTCAAGTGTGAAAAATAAAGTGTTTTGATCAAAGAAAAACTCTTGGGAAAAATACCAAATGAATATAGAATTTTAGATCAAGTCAAATTCCCAAAAACCTAATTTCTTTGAAATAAAACAAAACACTTTAAAAACAAATAGATGAATCTTTTTGGCACTTAAACTCTTTTGAAAACTTCTTTTAAACACCAAGAATAGAGAGAAATTTTAGCTCATAAAAACTTAGTTAAAACCCCCAAGAAATGGGGTATTTATAGCCCCAAAACAAAACTAGCCGTTAGGCTGATCTGGCAGCCTGACAGGCTTGCGGTCGACCGCCCGGTCGATCGCCAATGGTCAGAAATATGACCGTTGGGGCAACCCGGTCGACCGCACGGCCGACCGCCCAGATACAGAGAGCAGACTCTCTGATCCGGTCGGCCGCTCGGCCGACCGCCCAGATACAGAGAGCAAGGCTCTCTGATCCGGTCGGCCGCCCGGCCGACCAGCCCACTGTGCCAGCAGACGTGCACAAGTCTGTGCACGTCAGTCGACCGCCCGGTCGACCGGCTTGGTCTGTCAGCACAGTTCTGGGTCAGAAACACTTGTTAAAAATATTTCTAAAAATCTTTTATCTCTTGTAAAAATACCCAAAAATAGTTTTAACATTTTGTATTGATACATAAACATGTGATAAAAATTTCAACTCAAATATCAAGCAATTTGAACTATTTTTGTGTCTTTTCATTTTTACCAAAAACCAAAACTTGTATTTTATCAAACTTTGATTTTTCTCAATAGGAAATCTGATTTTTCCTAAAACTCATAGAAATACAAAAACATGATATTTAAACACATTGAAGCATGTTGCATATGGACATAAGTCCAATATACATGAAACATATATATCATAGTTTTTGTCTTTAAATCCAAAAATATGTTTTGTTAAAAATACCAAAACATAAAACGTGTGTGTTGTGCACTTGAGCATATCAACTATACTAAGCTTTACAAATGGATCTAAACACACTAAACTAAAATTAGGATACCTAAGTCTTCTTGATGATCTTCCATCTTCAAAGCGACTTGGTCCAAACTCCGTGATCCAACGAGCAAGGCTATGAATGATCTTGACGCACGGGCTCGGGAATCACCAAGTGAAGGCTTCCAAACTCCTCTTTTTGAAGCAATCACCAACTAATATCTTGTTACATGATCTGAAACTAAAATCACAAGATTATTAGTAAATATAACTACATGAGTTAATCATCATCAAAACTAGAGAGGAAGGCCTCCGGGCGAACATACATTTGTACACTCTAACATACATAGATGAGTGAGTGTGAATATTGTGTACATGTGATGTATGCCGTGGGGTATGTGCATGCATGTGTGAAACTTGTTTCTTACGAAACATAAATTCTAATCTATTGTGATTAAATACACATTAGCTCAAAGTGGATCCCAAAAAATCAATGTTCCTCTTCAAAAAATATGTCATCATTAATTTTAGAAGAAGAAATATGAGCATGAGAAACAAAATCATTTTTTTTAGAAATAGAAATCTTTTTTTCTTTCAAAACATTTTTCCTTTTCGGTGAGTCATTTTTTTTTTTTGAAACTATTTCAAATATATTTTGAAAATAATCTTTTTCTTTTAAAACAAAATCATTTTCATTTTTCAAACTTTTATTTTCCTCCTTTAACAAATCATATTTCTTAAGAAGTTATTGACAAAATAATACAAGCTCATCATATGGCATGTCAACATCTTCATCAAGCTCTGAGTCTGAATTTACCTCAAAGGGGTCATCCCCTTAGAACATGTAGCACATGTTAGAAGCATCACTTCTATTATCCGAGTCACTCTCTTTTTCATTTAGCGTTTGTTCCCCAAGAGAGCAAAAAGTGTTCCAAACTATAAAAGTCAAATCAAGATTAGAAACCCTAAAAAATAATCATCATTTAGGGTTGACTTTAGAGCATGAATGGCTTTTGCATAAGCCTCAAGATATTTGCTATTTAAAAAGTAAGAATCTTTAATGGTGGCAAAATAAACATGAATACCTAGGGCTTTTAGGTACATGGATATCTTAGTTTTTCAAGTTTTGATGTTAAAAATGTCAAACATAGGAGATGTCATTATATCCATGTGTGTGTAAACAAAATATTATGATTAGCCAAAATGAGAATCTTTAACTCAAGGTTATTGACCCAAATCAAGAGCACCAAGCTCTGATACCAATTGTAAGTCACCTAGAGGGGGTTGAATAAGTGACTAGCTAATCTAATGCAAAATAAATGTGAAATTAAAACTAATTATGTAAACTAAAGTTATTATGCAAACACGCAAAGTTAACACAAGAGTGTAGCCAAATTTCTGGTGACGGGCTCTGGACTATCTCCTCAAGGTTTCTCTAGATTAAGAATTGAGATGTCACAATGACTCTCTTGATTGAATACAAGTAGGAGCAAATAATCCCAAGCATATAACAATTAAGCACAAGTATATCAAGCATATAAAGATATGAACAATATAAGTATGCAAGATATAAAAACAGAAGTGAGAGAGAGATGAGTAATCGCAAACACGGAAGAATTGTTTCGAGATTCGAACACACTTGCTCTACGTCCCCGCCTTCAACACTATGAAGGATTTTCACCAGAGTCGATCTCGCAACACACTCGATGTCGCAACACCTACAACGAGTTCACACTAGAAATCTTTGACTCACAAGTCCCTCATTTGTTCCCGCAAGAACAACACAATACGAACTTACAAGTTCGCCGAGACCGCACCTCTACAACACTCTCCAATATAAGGGAGTGGAACACTTGTGATCACTTCTCTTGATCACAAAAACAACTCTAACTAACAAAGCTCCTATAAGATAGATATGGTAATGAAAAGCTTAAGCTTGTATGAGAAAAACTTGAATAGATTTGATGGTGAAAAACTCAAGAAGGCTTTTGATAAAATCAAGAGATTCACTCTTGAAAAACTTCTTATGATTTGAAAATGATAGCTCTAAAAACTTGCTTAGAAACTATTGAGAAGAGCTCTAAAAAATAGCCTAAAAAAGAGCACTGCTCTCTGGCCGGTAGACCGCTCGGTCGATCGGGGCCAGATCCATAGAGCAATCTCACTAGATCGGTCGACCGCCCGGTCGACCAACCCTCATGCTAGGCTTGTGCACGTTGCCTGTGCATATCAATCAACTGCACGGTCGACTAACTTCTGGTTCGGTCCATCAGTCAGTCAACCGCCAGAAGCCCAGGTCTGGGTTTTAAGGGATTTAAAACTTGGTCATTTAAAAAACCTAAAATATTATTTAAATCCCATAAAAATCCACAAAAATGTGTGTATATGAGCTTGAGCAATCTGCAACTAATCTATCCTTTACATTTTATCTAAAAATAAAATCTTAACACTTACAAACATAGCACAAGTCCTGAATATCTTCTCTTAAAAATCTTTTTCTCCTTCTTTTCTTGGTCCAAACCTTGATTTAACGAGCTAGATTTGTCTTGAGTATTAGATGCGATCTTGATGTGCGAGCTCTTGAATCAACACGTGCTAACTTTAAAACTTGACTTCAAATCTTTTGTTGAAGCTAAACACCGACAAAGATCTTGATCAAATATCTGAAACTATAAAAACACAAGATCATTAATGCTAAAGCTACATGAGTTAATCATCATCAAAACTAGAGTGATGGGTCTTTGGCCCAACAAGCTCAAGAAGCGAGGGTTGGAGGTTGTGTACACTATCGATATATGTATCCTATCGAAAGGTGTGTGTATATATCCTATGTACGAAATATACATTAATTAATCATCGTAATTAATTTAAATCTTATATAATTAACATGTCATAAATTTTCTGTTAGCCTTAGGTACTTGAGTTATTTAAAATCCTATGTACGAAACAAGCGACGGCCATAGGGTTCAAAAGCTGAATGTTACATCACAGAGGATTGCCTAAGTTAGTACTCACGGTATATGGAGAGTAATGCAGACCAAGAACAACCACGATGTCAAAGAAGAAATCCTCTGACTTTCTATTTTCTCAGTTCCTGGTGAATATAGCGTCTTCTTACCTTAGTACAGGACACTCACGTATGCTGAAATGCCCAGTGTTCATAATCATTGCTTGTTTAACTGTGATGAAATTATCCCTTATATTGAGTACGTTACACTATACAAATTTCAAAATATTGTAAATATCAAAAATTGTGAATTATCTCAACATGTCATGTATATCTTACAGACAACATCAGAAAATCATTAAGGACAGATTCTCAATGAGAGCTTCTAACTATAAATGGCTTATTCAAAATACACATGATAAGAAATTCTGAAGATGGTTCTGCGAACATGTAAGTGTTATCAACAATATATTTTCGCATAGTTTTATTCTTATAATTTTGTGAAATAGCCTTGTTTAACTAAATAGGCTACACGAGAGACGGGAATAGAAGCAGATCTTTTAACTCTGTCTCGGTCTCCTGAATTTAAAGTCAAGACATGCAAAAGTTTTGATATATGAGGTTTAAAATTTCGCACAAACTCATCCGAAGAGTCTAACTGTACTCAGAATAGCGGAGTTTTCGTCATGGCGACGACGACAAGCTACGCAAATGTGCATGATACTAACCCGAGAGAAGGAGTTATTACTTGTTACGGGGTAATTAAAGATATCATTGAACTATCATTCAATGAGGGGCGCAGGAAGATCGTTTTGTTTGAGTGTGACTAGGCTGATAACAACAAGAATAAAACAGACAAACATGACTTCACACTTGTCGACTTTACAAGGCCAAATAAGAAAACTTGTCCCTTCATTCTTCCTTCTCTGGTATTGCAATCATTCTTCGTGCCAGATCATTAGATAAGCCTTGGATGGTGCCTATTGTCACAAAGTCAAAAGATACATTCAATTTAAGTACCAAAGGTGAATGCTTGGAGGTAATGCCTATCCGAAGTGATCATAATGTGGCGTCTTCTACTGACCGTGTTGACCCTATAGAAGAGTAACAATTCGCAATGTATTCTGATTTCTTCCACTTTAATTTTAATTATATATTTGATTTTTCAATGTAATATATTAATGTACGACTGCTCTTACTTTTTGTCTGGAGATGATCTAATTGCATATATGTACTTTATTTCTGAAGATGAGCTAGTTGCATGTATTGTATGACTGCTTAATTTTATGTGTTGTGCACTTTATTTTCTGTTTTGACTTATATATATCTATTGTACTACTGCCTAATTTTATATCTGAGTTTATAATTGTAAAACACAAGTCTTCTAAATGGCAGCATCATCCTCCAGCCATTCCAGGAGGAAAACCAGGCCGATTGGCCCGATCCAGATTGACGGTGATGGTTGCCCGTTTGGCCCTCACTACGATGCACTCTCAGATCACATTAGCCGCCATGTCTGCCACAGCGATGAGTTCTCTCCGGCCCTGACTTGGCCTGACCACAAGAACTTAGGAAGAGTTGAAGCATTATATCATCAGTTGGATGTAAGTTGTATTATACTTTATTGAGATTTTATGTTTATATTTATGCTTTATAGATTTTAATCTAACTGACATTGTGTTAAATGCAGGGTGATTTTTGTAGGATCCCCGAGATCTTGATAACTGCGGAACTATCTCTGTTGGCAACTATAGATCTAAACAAACACAAGTCAACACAAACTAAACAAGAAGGATTAATCGTTAATCAAATAAATAACTTGCAATAAAGGAAATCAAATCTCAGAAAAGTTGACAAACGCAAACAAAGAGATTTATCCTAGTTCGGTCCTTGTGACCTACATCCAGTCCCCAAGCCACCCGCTTGAGATTTTCCTTTAACTTGACTTTGCAACCCAAAATCAATACACCATGTACACCACTTGACAAATCCCCTTCGTCAAATGTATACACCTTCTCTTCCACCAAGAGAACACCTTCTCTTCCACCAAGAGAATACCTTTCACCTTGTACAACTGCCTCTACAACCAAGAAGCCTCCCGTGTACAATGATTTGCTTTGAGAATTACAATACTTTTCCTATAGCCTTGGTACTGAATGTGTATGTGGACAAGGTTCAGTATAGGAAACAAGAACTTCAGAGAATCTTCACAATGGAAATGTCTTTTGGTGAAGAACTGAAGTGGGAAAAATAGTTTTCAGGTTTGCAGATTTTTGGCTTTTGAAAAACTGATAAAATCTCTTAGTAATTGGCCTTTGGTATAACTTCCCTATTTATAGCTGAAGACTAGGGTTAGTTAGGGAGTTAATAGGTGCAATTTGAATCAAAGGAACGTTGAAAACAGTTGCACAAAAGACCAACAGTCAGAAACTGTCCAACAGTCAGAACTGCCTATTAGTCGACTTGCCCATGGAGTTAGTCGACTAGACTAGGCAAAAATCCTTCTATTAGTCGACTATGTTTGACTATAAGTCGACTAGGTCAGTGGCCGTTGGAAGAACAGTTTCAGAATAACTACTTCAAGTCGACTGCAACTACAATCTAGTCAACTTGGACCAAGGATTAGTCGACTAGGGGACTCTTATTAGTCGACTACAAGATGTATTAGTCGACTTGGTTTTACTGTCGGTCAACTAATAAAGAAACAGAGAGTTGGGTCAGATTCAGGACACAGGATTAGTCGACTTGGGTTCTGGGTTAGTCGACTACATCAAGGATTAGTCGACTTATAATATACATCAAGTCGACTAATGGACCAATGAAGTGTGTGTTTGTGTCAAGGCTTTTACATGCTATTTCAACTTTACAAACCACACTCTATCAACTCTCCTTGGCACATCTTGATCATGTAGGACTCTTGATTCGTCATGTGTTAGAGCTCCAAATGAATTTGATCTTCACAAACGTCTTCATCGAAATAAGTTCCAACATTCTCCCCCTTTTTGATGATGACGCTTTGTGTGCACAAGTCCTCCCCCTGCAGAAGATATGTTATATTTTTCTCCCCCTGCAGAAATTGGGTTATAACAAATAGAGAAATACTTTGTTCTCCCCCTGCAACAAATATATTAGTACATATATATATAATTGTTCTTTATCAATTTTTATATGGTACCTGCAAGATAAACGTTAGATGGTACCAAACATAAAAGAACATATTTAACCTTTAGGAGTCCAAATCCATTTAGAATTTGGTTTCCACCTGTTAATATACACATAGTTGCAAGAATCACATATATCATGAATGTATGATGCAATATATGTATTTTTATCATGAAAATTTAAGTTCTTAGGAATCCATATAAACTTATTTTTCTTAGGCTTTCTTTTTACAAAAGAACTATATGGATTACTATAACATGAAGATTTTGCAATAAATCCAATACCATGATTATCATGTGACAATTTCTGAAAAGATAATAAAGCATTCAAATTTTCTTTTCCTTTATTAAACTTAGTCACATTTTGCAAAAAATCTTCATATTTCTTTTTGAAAACTAACATGTCTTTATCCAATATAGAAATCCTTTCATTCAAAGACTTAGTTTCCTTTTTCAGAAAAATGTTCTCTTTTATAAATTTCTCATTTTCAATTTTCAAAGATGATATGACTTTTTCAAACTCATCTTGTTGTTGAGAATTTATAGATGAACATTGTAATGCATAACATGAATTTTCCTTTAAAAGTTTCTCATTTTCTTTTGACAAAATTTTATTTTTCAGTTTTTCATTTTTCAGATCAAGAAATAATTCATGGAATGCATCAGAGAGTTCAGAATATGATACCTCATCATCTTCAAGTGCCATGTAACATAGGTTGACACGTTCAGTGGATTCTTCTTCATCAGATGAAGATGAATCATTGTATTCTGATGATGCTTCGTAGTTCTTCTTCTTTTTGAACTTCTTACTCTTATACTTATCTTTCTTCTTAAGCAAAGGACAATCCATCTTCATATGACCTGGTTTATCACAATTAAAGCATTTGATTTTACCTTGCTTTAGAAATTTCCTGAATTTTTTTGAGAGCATTGCCATCTCCTCTTCGTCATCATTGTCCGTGCCGGAATATGCATGGAAGGCGAGTTCTTTCTTCTTTGAACGGTGTTGTCGTTCGTCCTTCTTCCTTTCTTCTAACTGCACTTCATATGCCATTAGATTACCGATTAGGTTTTCTAATGTCATAGTTGAGAGATCATTCGCCTCTTCAATGGCGGTTGTCTTCTTCTCCCATTCTGGTGTGAGTGCACGAAGGATCTTTCGAACTCTTTCAACTTGGGTGTAGTCCTTTCCAAGGGATGCTAATGTATTGGTAATGTCGGTGAATCTTGTAACCATTTCGGATATGGTTTTATTCTCCTCTATTTTGAATAACTCAAACCTGTGGACAAGAACAGATATTTTAGATTCCTTAATTTTATTAGTGCCTTCGTGTGTTACCTGAAGAGTATGCCATATTTGATGTGCAGAAGTTGCTGTTGAAACACGGTTGAACTCTTCTTTGGTTAGGGCACAGAATAGAGCATTCATCGCTTTGGCGTCAAGGTTCGCGTTCTTCTTTTGATCTTCACTCCAAGCGTTGTAGTTGGTTGTGGGCTTGGTGTATGATGCTTCTACGATGTTCCAAAGGTCGTAGTTGAGCGATTGCAAGTATATCTTCATTCTACACTTCCAATAGTTGTAGTTGGATCCGTCAAACAGCGGTGGACGTTGTGTAGAATGTCCTTCTTTGAACTGGGATGATGAGAACTCCGTTGCCATCTTTGTTGTTGACTTGTACCCGCTCTGATACCAAATGTAGGATCCCCGAGATCTTGATAACTGCGGAACTATCTCTGTTGGCAACTATAGATCTAAACAAACACAAGTCAATACAAACTAAACAAGAAGGATTAATCGTTAATCAAATAAATTACTTGCAATAAAGGAAATCAAATCTCAGAAAAGTTAACAAACGCAAACAAAGAGATTTATCCTGGTTCGGTCCTTGTGACCTACATCCAGTCCCCAAGCCACCCGCTTGAGATTTTCCTTTAACTTGACTTTGCAACCCAAAATCAATACACCATGTACACCACTTGACAAATCCCCTTCGTCAAATGTTTACACCTTCTCTTCCACCAAGAGAACACCTTCTCTTCCACCAAGAGAATACCTTTCACCTTGTACAACTGCCTCTACAACCAAGAAGCCTCCCGTGTACAATGATTTGCTTTGAGAATTACAATACTTTTCCTATAGCCTTGGTACTGAATGTGTATGTGAACAAGGTTCAGTATAGGAAACATGAACTTCAGAGAATCTTCACAATGGAAATGTCTTTTGGTGAAGAACTGAAGTGGGAAAAATAGTTTTCAGGTTTGCAGATTTTTGGCTTTTGAAAAACTGATAAAATCTCTTAGTAATTGGCCTTTGGTATAACTTCCCTATTTATAGCTGAAGACTAGGGTTAGTTAGGGAGTTAATAGGTGCAATTTGAATCAAAGGAACGTTGAAAACAGTTGCATAAAAGACCAACAGTCAGAAACTGTCCAACAGTCAGAACTGCCTATTAGTCGACTTGCCCATGGAGTTAGTCGACTAGACTAGGCAAAAATCCTTCTATTAGTCGACTATGTTTGACTATAAGTCGACTAGTTCAGTGGCCGTTGGAAGAACAGTTTCAGAATAACTACTTCAAGTCGACTGCAACTACAATCTAGTCGACTTGGACCAAGGATTAGTCGACTAGGGGACTCTTATTAGTCGACTACAAGATGTATTAGTCGACTTGGTTTTACTGTCGGTCGACTAATAAAGAAACAGAGAGTTGGGTCAGATTCAGGACACAGGATTAGTCGACTTGGGTTCTGGGTTAGTCGACTACATCAAGGATTAGTCGACTTATAATATACATCAAGTCGACTAATGGACCAATGAAGTGTGTGTTTGTGTCAAGGCTTTTACATGCTATTTTAACTTTACAAACCACACTCTATCAACTCTCCTTGGCACATCTTGATCATGTAGGACTCTTGATTCGTCATGTGTTAGAGCTCCAAATGAATTTGATCTTCACAAACGTCTTCATCGAAATAAGTTCCAACATTTTTTCATTGCCGGCTTGGAATGACACGGGAGATATTCCAAGGAAGTTTCGCAAGTGGTTCAACGACAATGCCAGGAAGAAGTGGAACGACATCAAAAATCGTTCCCTTCGTCGTACTTTTGTTCGCTTCCAGGGATCTTTAGGTGATGCTACTGCATTGCAGCTGGAGAGAGTCGACAGTGAAATCTAAATGAACCTCTTGTCAGCATATGAAAAGAACAGGCAGGACGACGGGAGCGGATTGGTAAAATTAAAAATTTTTGACCTCGTTATATATTATTATCCATTTAATTCACTGATTTGTTTTTTTTTAAATTTGTAGTCGAAGAAGGAAAAATGTAAGGCCTCTCGCGCTGCAAATGACTTACCCTATAGGATTGGTAGAGACGCTCTTTCTGTGTAGAAAAGCAAATTTGTAAGTATAAATTTATATTTATTTAGTTTTATAGCATATTTGCTTTTTACCTTCCATTTATTTTTAAATTTCTTACATTTTAATAGAGAGAGGCCCATGGAAGGGAGCCAAACACAAAAGAGATCTACAACAAAGAATTTCTGAAGATGGATGCGCTTGATGCTCCTGAGAGTGAGCTTCCTCTGACCCACATCTGGGGAAAGCCAGTCTCTGCCGACGCTATGTCTATTGGTGTAAATATTTAAAGATTAGTTTATATATCCTTATATTTATTTGAAAATGATAGAATCTAATTCACTTATAATATATTTGTAAATTTTTAGCTCCAACTCGAGAAGAATTATGACACGGTGGTAGCAAATTGCAGCGACGAGGGCACCACCGGTACACGAGCGGTAGCAGAGACATTTGGACGTGTCACCAGGCTTGGGATACACGTGGATTTTCCCAGAGTCACCAGGCCCAATAGAGAAATCCCTACACCGTCCAGCTTGAGCAGCAGGTTGAGACCATAAGGCAGGAGTCTGAGGCCATAAAGCAGCAGTCGGAGTCCAACTGACAGAGGATTGCCAGTCTTGAGGCTGCTCAGAGAGAGATGCAGCCATTCATGGCCCAATTTGCGGTGAGTCAACAAAGCGCCGGGCAACCTAGCGAGGGCGATGCAACTGGTGACAGAGAGAACGATGAGTCTTAGGTGATATTCCTTGTATTGATTTGACTTTTATAAAATACTTTGACATATGCACTTTGAATTTATGCTTTGTATATTATACTGTTTGATGAATTTTTAAGTTTTGATATAATTTGATTTATGTGATATATGCACATTGATATGACATACTTTGTTATATATGTGATACGGTGTGATATATGTGATACAGTACGATATATGTAATATGATGTAATATGTATTGGTTTGAAATTATTTATTGGTTCATATTTGTAGATATGTATTGTGGATTTTAAATTGATGCTGCAGTTTTTTTAAAAAAATTAATACAAATTGCGTCAAAAATATCATTTGACGCAATTGCAGGTCAAACATTGCGTCAAATAATGATTATTCGACGCAATTATTGGTCAACAATTGTGTCGAAAAACAAATTCGACGCAAGCTGTTGAAACTGATGGTATTTTTATGCCAGTTTTTTTCACAGTTTATGCAGATAAGGAAGCTGACAAATTGCGTCGAAAATTTTATTTTTTTGATGCAACATTTGACCTATAATTGCGTCGATTATTTATTTTCGACGAAAATTGTGGCAACAGGACACATTTTTATACCAAAAATTTTCAGATTGTGAACAGTTGTTGAAACTGGATTTCTGCGTCGAAAAATATATATGACACAATAATTAATTTTTTTAAAAAATAAAATACAAAATGCGTCCAATATTCGACGCAATATTTAAAATATAAAAAATAATTAAAAAAATAATTCCATCGAAATTCGACGCAACAGTAAATTTGCATCGAAAATTCGACGCAAGATTTGCGTCGGGGTCATCTGCGTCAGCTATTTTCGACGCAACTTTTCGACGCAAATTTTCGCACAATCGGACAGACTTTCTAGTAGTGGGAGACATGTGGGAAGTTAGTTGTTGATGAAATCATTGCCTCCAAGGCCGATCAAACAATCGCCACATTCACTTGCCTCCATGCCTCTTTAGCACCCATAAGAAAGCTCAATCACTCTTGGTATTCTTTGAAGTTTTGTAGTTGCTTCCACATTTAAAAACATCTCCCAACTAAAACAAAAACATGTCAGAATATATTGAAGATGTTGGGTTTGGGTCTATACTTTTTTATTTTTAAATATAAGCTATAACTTGATGCAAAAGGAAGTTGAACCTCAAACCTCTTGCCCACTATAAAAAAGTTTTGCCATTGTGCGACAGTGACATTTGCCGGCTTATACTTATGAGTAAGGGGGAAGCAACTAGGGTTTTCATAAGTGTAAGTTTTGGTTTAATTGTCCAACAATTCTATAACACCATGGAGATTGGGTCCTTTTACCTTCTTTGGGAGGTGATTCTTGTAAGTGGGTTAGTGGATTTGGGGCTGGTGAGGTAACCTTATATTTTTGGGCTTTTTATTAAAAATCTTATTTAAATAAATAGTTAGAAACAAAGATATCTTCCCAAAATATTTATCAAAACCAACCTATTACATGCCACGTCGGTGCAATGTCTGTTTTGACCTCGCCAACGTGGCGCTGGTGGCAGTTGAGAGTTAGTTTTCACGTTCGGGTTTTCAAAACTCGAACATGTATTACTGTGAATTTTTATATTTGGGTTTCTAAATCCCCATCTAGAATTTCAGTACCAAGTTTGCAACGCTCTCTGGTTCAGATTTTCGAAACCCGAACTCTTCGACAACATTCGTTTTGCATCCTCCCTGGTTCGGGTTTCTAAAATCTGAGCTCTTTGACATCTTTAGTTGCGCAACGCTCTCTGGTTTTGGTTTTCAAAACCCGAACTCGAGATGGGATTTACTGCCACCCAAAACCCAAACCCATTAACTTTTCACTTAAGTTTTTACCATTTCATTTAACCCTCTCTCCTATGTCCCAATCACTTTGAAGCAACCTGTCACGCCCCGCTTCCTAAAATATGTGAAAACGGAGTCGCGACGAGGGTCGGCGACGTACACACGCGAGGAAAATACTCCATGTATATACGCTAAGCCTAAAGTAACCTGACCAAGTTATAAAAGTCTACTATGATAAATTAATATCACTGCAATACTTCATATGGATGACCGCACATGATACCATATGAATACAGAAAAAGAATAATGACTGATAGTAATGTATAGAGAATCAAAGAAACTACAGAATTAACAAGAATAAAAAGGAGACAATAATACCAGAATGGGTAGAAAGAAACTCCAGCTCCTCGCAACATGTCTGGTCTCATCGTACACCTGATCAAAAAAGTAAAACATCCAATATCTGGACGTGCAAATTTAGGGTCATCAGAAAGCGACCCAATGAGTGTGTAAAATAAAGGGGAGGTGCACGTACATATAACGTGTGAGTATATGATGAAACTATAAAAAAATATAACAGGTAAGAGATAGTATGTATATCACTAATGAACAATAATAAAATTAAACGGTAACAAAATTAGATGTATGACCAGGTCATGTGTACTATCGGGTCATGAGTATAATCAGATGTCTATCATATCATGCATGTATCTGGTATCTACAATCAATCACAATACATCATGAACAGTTTATAATTATTATGTCAGCGAACACCAATTGCCACATGTAATAGATGCATCCCATGCTACGCCTATCACACGAGTCAACCGAGGTCTTAAGTTATCGAAACTGATCGGCTGGAGTATTATCCATGCTTTAAGTGGGTCTCGTACATACCCGGGACCACGACCTCAGTTTCCTGATGCTGAACCAGGCAGTACCGCTAGGTACTCAGTAATAGTAACAGTAATCTCACTGTCAAAGCAGTGGAACAATAACAGTACAGATGGGATGTCAGTCATTCTCCAGGAACCCTGCAGTGGACCCCTAGTCGGCTGCGCAACTGGTATCCTAAGTCCACTCAAAATACAAATGTTATCTCCTCCATCAATTTTCCTAATCCCGGTATAAGTTGTCCATTTACATTATTATTCAATTTTGTTAAAACAACCAATACTTATGTTACCTAAAATACGGGGACTATAAAGTGACAGTAACGCTACAGTATAACAGTCAACAATAATTGTACACACGATGAATAGTAATAGGATAAACAGTAATAGTAACCATGTATACGATGAATAATAGATTGTACATGGTGTTACGGTTTAACAATACTTTTCAAGTGATTTCAGTAACTGAAATAATACAGTAACAAGTTGGGATATTGTTCAATAGACAGTCTCATCTAGAACTGATCAACCTCTCCTCCACTCGTACTAGAAATAACAGTAATTGATCTATCAACACTGAATCACAAAAGTCATCTCGAACATTAACTATTAAGTCTGTATCCGATACCGTAAACCATGAGTCCAATAAATCGATAATCAGTTCTCTCATCCTATCGAACAATTCTGATCCTCTAAGTCACCAATAACTGAGATCAAATAGTAATTCTATCAAACTCTGAATATATTTTAACACCGATATTAATGAATTCACTCTCACAATAATTTTATCTCTATAACTGGATAACAATAATAATAAGGAATCAATTATGAATAGCAGTCTATTGATATCCTCGAGATCAACAAAAAACAACGAATATTGAGATCACATATAAGAATGGAACATCTTCAAAATCAGATTTATCCAACTATAATTAAGATCACAAGTAAGGAGTGCAACATCCCCAATCAACATGACATCTCGATTATCTCTACATCTAGTAGTCAATATCAATAAGATCATCAATACTCAGTCAAACTCATCAATGGAAGAATCCAGAAATAATATCTCCTAACAATTTAAAATTCCATCCCATCATAAACATCAGAGTCAATGGTACAAATTCACACGTCTGATCATAATCCAACCATAATACATCCCATCTACAAATCAATCGAGACTCCAATAAAAGAATATGAAGCTCAGGTCAATCCCAACTCTAAATAAGTTTGTACCAATCTAAAAATCAGGAAAGTCAGTCTATCGGTACAACAACGTCATATCTACCTATCTACAATATCCAAAAGAGTTCCGGTCAGAATAATCACCAACAACTGTCGATAAATACTATACATAAGATATGTCCTCTATCTTCAAATATGAAGTAGGACAACTGATCAGTAAATCGAATCAAGTCACAGTCTACTGTATAGGACAAATAGTCCTGAATCAATAGGTGTGACCAACTATCACATAAAATGATACAGATAAACACTTATATCAATTGTACAAATCAAGTGGGCACTCACTGATATCTCATGAAATAATACAGGTAATCATAACAGTAAGGTATTGTGGCGCCCCGATCCTGGCGGGTACGGGGACGCCACTGCGACGTACATACGCAGGGCGATGGTACCATCTCGTATGTACGCTAATCATCAATACAACACAATATAGAGATCAGAGTGCGAAAATACGTAGTATTATACATTCCAATATAAAATAGTACAAGTACTTAGTCATCACAATTGTGACATAATATTACATCACCAGGTAGTACAAAAGTAGACAGTACAGGATATAAAAGATAAAGACTCACGAGCTGGAAGAGAGAGAATCTCGCAAGCGGGGAAGTCGGGATGGAACTACAGCTGATCTGCCTGCTCCTCGAGGTAGGCCTGGTCCTCAGCTGATGGGTTCACCTCGGTCCAACCTGTCAAATCTGAACATACAAATCCAGGATTATTAGTGGGCAACCCAGCGAGTGCAAAAAGAAACCAAGTGACAAGTACAAATAATAGCAAGTGCATTATGACAAGTATAAAGTACTCAAATCAATAAGTATGGAATGATCACAATAAATAGTGAAATATGGAAATAACATTAGAATTTATGTGGTATGAAATAAAAGCAAGTGTAGCAGGTCAAATGTCATGTAATCAAATTATCAAGTAAGGAGTAACTACAATAAATAGTAAGTATGGAAATGACACTAAAATTCATGTAGCATGAAGTCAATTATCAAGTTATTATTAAGATTCGTTCAATTTGTATGTTTCGGTATATGACCGGTGCCATATACTTCCGCATACAAGCCGAGCGAGGTTGGTTATTGGAAATTAATGGGGAACGATGAACCATGTTTAGAATGGGTCCCGTACATGCCCGGAACAACGGTCCAGGAGTATCCGGTACTGAGCCGGAACGTACCGCTAGGCACCGGGACGTACTATATGCCCGAAGGTTTTAGTATACGCCCGAACAGGAATAGAGTGTCACCGTTCCCCACAGGATATACCCAGGGGATTATAGCACACCCGGCAGGCAGGCAAGGGGGTAGGGGTGCCAGTACACCCCTCGGAAACGCCTGGTGGCCTCCACGTCGAATCCAACAGGAATAGTTGTACAACATATGTATGGCCACCATAACACATAAGCTATATCGATACCCATCAATTTTCCCCATCCCGGTGTAAGTTGTTTAAATATAACAGTCTCAAATAATAATGCTCACAGGATATTCACAAATGTACAATATCCATGGTTATCCTATTACGGGGGTCAACAGGAGTATAATATTAGGAGTAATATCAGGAGCCTCCCTATTTCAGGGGTTCAGGTATACAGGAGTACAGGAGTTCAGGAGTACCAAATATCTGGTAATAATAATATAATAACTATGTCAACTCCCCGTAAAAGTGATAATCATGAATATGTCGTATAATACTGGCATCAGGGGAGTAGTGTCCAGTCAAGAGTCATGATGTCAGGTCCAGGTATTTGTAACACATGAAAGATATCATATACCGTGTGTCAGGTGCAGGTGTCAAGTATGACATATCAAGTATCGGGTCTATATATCGAGTGCCGGTGTAAATACCGAATGCCGGAGTCATAAATAATATATCAAGTGTAACATGCTAAGTGTCGGTGTAAATACTGAGTACTGGGGTAAATACCGAGTGCCGGTGTCAGATGTCACGGGTCAAGTATAGCATGGCAAATATCGGTGTCAAATATAGCATGGTAAGTGTCGGTGTCAAATATAACATGGCAATTATCGTGTCAAATATAGCATGGAGTCATATACTAAAAATTACAATAGCAAGTGTTAGGCATATTAAAATATCAACATGTCAATATCATGTTATAAATACAAGGGTAATTATTTTAAATTAATAATAAGCACTCGCCTGAAATCGGGGTGAAATCCCGGTTAATAATCTACGAAGCCCGCGAACCGTAAGAGAAATCCACTAGCCCATAGTTGTATATTAAAATATATAATTATAAATATTTATATAAACATTAGAGAGGGAATGAGAGAGGACAGAGAGGAGAGAGAGGACAGAGAAAGTTGTAGGAAGGAGAGAGAGAAAATAGGGTGTTTTTAAAAGGGAAAATAGGAATTAAAATAAAGGGGGTAGAGTTGTAATTAAAGGGAAGTAATAAGGGAACGAGGGGAGGGTATTTTAGGAATGTGAGGAATATGAGTGTTATATTAGGGAAAAGAAAGGGAAAAGAAATGAAAAGAAAGAAAGAAGGAATTAAAGAAAGAAAGAAAGAAGAAAGAAAGAAGGAAAGAAAATGGAGAGAGGGGCCGGCCACCGCCGCTGTCGGGCGGGGGCGCCGCCGCCGCCGGGGAGGGCCCGCACGCGCGCGTGCCCCCTGGGGAGGAGAGGAGGGGTGAAGTGTGAGGGTGGTGGTGGTTGTTTGGTGTTGATGGAGAAGGTGGAGGTGGTTGATGGTGATGGTGGTTATAGTTGTTGTGGTGATGATTGGAGGTGATGGGGAGTTAGAGGAGGAAGAGGAGGTGATGATGGGGTAGTGGAAGTGGAGAATTTGGTGGAGATGAGGGTGAATTTTGGAGGAGAAAGGGTGGTGATGGAGGTGGGTTTTGGTGAAATTGGAGGTGGTGGGAGGTTGTTGGAGGTTGAAGGAGGTGGTGGTGTGAAGAGGGAGAGTGGGGGAGTTGGTTAGCCGGCCTAGTGGCGGTGGTGGTGGTGATGGTGGATGCGTCGGCCATGGATGGGTGCGTGAGTTGGGTTGTTGGTTGAAGATGGAGTTTGCTTTTTGATCTTTTTTTGAAATGAAAAGGAAATGGGAATTTGGTGGTGGAAGGCCTTTGGGCCAACAATCTCCCCCTTTTTGATGATGACAAAACTCATGGAGTTATATATGCATGGATTAAAGTTAAGCTTCAAAGAAGCTCCCCCTTAACTCATGCATAAACAAATAAACAAAACATATGCAATGAATGTACATAAATATGTATGCATCAACATGCATAAAACACATAAACATGTTCTAGAAGCTCTAGATACCAATTAAATTAATAAAATATTAACAAAAACACTAGATGCTCTACATACCAATAAAACTTAATATATGCAAAAACATAAATATGCATATATCAAACTCAAAACTCAAAATCTTTCTCCCCCTTTTTGTCAATCATCAACAAAGGGGTAAACAATCAAAACAATAAATGAGGGGTAAAAAATCTTTCTCCCCCTTTTTGTCAATCAAAATAATAAAACAATATTCTCCCCCTTTTTGTCAAAAAACAAAAACAAGGTCAATAAGGGGTGACTTTAAACAACATGATATCAATAGAAAAATATGTCAATGAAGCATCTTGATATCAATTGAAAATAAACAAAGATCAATAAATGTTATATGCTATATACATTCATGAAGAGGAAGACGCTAAGTTAGCTTCCCTACACATATGCATTACATGAAGGGGGATGTTAAGCCCTAATTCACATAACACACATTATGTAATGCATAAGAAGAGATGTGAAGCTCCCCCTACACACGTGTACCACATAAAGAAGAGATGTTAAGCTCTTCAATACAAGATACACTCATCATGAATCTATATGTAGAAGAGATGTTAAGCTCTCCTTGCATATAGTCAATATAAATCAAAACTTTTGTATTTTACTTTAAACAAAATTTTTAGATACCAATTTAAAACACAAGACATCTTGATATCAAAAGATAGTATTTTTTTTTAAGCCAAATAAACAATTGAAATGACTATTTTCTATCATAAAGTAAGGGAGTGGAAATACAAATACCATTGAAATATGAAAATCGACTTTTCTCCCCCTTTATGAAATACCAACAAAAATTATGCGTAGGCTTGAAATAAGATACCAATTGAAAAACTAAATCAATTGAAATAAAGTGAAGCTCAAGCTCTAGCATAAACAAGATTTGTGAAAATTTATATCTTGAGAACAAATAAAACAAGTATATGTGTATGAAATAGAATGAGTACCAATCACTAATAGATGATACCAATTGAAAAAATATACATACACAATAAACATATGAGTATACAAAAAGATCAAAATGATACCAATTGAAAGAGTTCAATGATACCAATTGACATAACAATAAGTTCAAGTGTATACATCATATTACTATACCTCCCAATCATGGTTCAAGATTTAATTGATTTTCATTTTAAAGCATACATGAACATGATCTCCCATCCAACCTGAAATACACCTAGAGGGGGGTGAATAGGTGTAATTGCTAATCTAATAATTTTTTTAAACTTAATTGAATGAGTGATGCAACGATCTCTCAAAACACGACTAAGAGCCGAATACCCCGTGAGAGGTTCTGAACTCCTTCCTCCCAATTCCCCTTAAAATGGGTTAGAGGTGCGCAATGCAACCGTGTTGTATGAGATTTGATCGATCAAGAGATGAATAAAATGCTATGATGAAATACACACAATAAATATTACAAGCAAAGTAAACAAGAGAAGATTGAACAAGTAAAGGGTTAGTTCTCAAGCAAATAGTTGAAGACAATATAAAGCAAGATAAATGTAAAGCAAGAATAACGCAAGGCAATCGCAAACACAAATTATTTGTTTCGAGGTTCGAGCCACCGCTCTAGTCCCCGCCTTCACCTCCGTGAAGGGTTTCCACTATCCACCGAGGATGCCGTACAAGTTTGGTCTACCGAAGACCCCAAGCCCTTAGCTTCACAACTTACAAAGAACTCCACCTAGGAGTTGTCTCCACAAGAACAAGGATCACAAGAACAATAGTGATCTCCTCTAGATCACAAAACTCTTTCTCAAACTCTTTTACAACACTCTCACTCTTTTTACAACTTCTCTATAGTATGAGTAATGGACTTTTGGCTCTATGAAGTGTGGTGAGAAAACTTCAGTTGTAGAGTGATATTGGCAATCAAACACAACTGAAAAACAAACTTTAAAAGAGTTGGAAATGAAAGCTTTGAAACAATTTTTCTCTTTCTCTTGAAAATAATGAAAACCAAGGATTTTTCTAGGTAAATAACAAAGACCTATTGCCCTCTATTTATAGGGAGAGAATAGGTTAAAACTCTTTTCTTTTCACCTAATTTGACCTGCAAAAGGCCTCCAACAACTCTCTAAAACTCTGTTAAAGAAGAAAAAGAAAACAGTTTTTCAGACTTGCCCAAAGAGGAAAGAGCCGTTGGGCTCTTGCAGGCGTAACGGTCGACCGGCCGGTCGACCGTTTGCCTAGTTGGCAAAGAGCCGTCGACCGTCCGGTCGACCGTCCGGTCGACCGACCTCTTTGAGGAAACACAGTTTCCTTATACCGGTCGACCGGGCGGTCGACCGAAACAAACCGAGAGTGGCCTGCTTACAGTCGGTCGACCGGGCCGGTCGACCGACAGACGTGCACAAACGTGCACGTCCTGACACAGGCGCCGGTCGACCGGGCGGTCGGCCGGTCAACCTGAAACAGGGAAATCTGGCAGATTTTTGGAGTTGAAAATTTTGTGAGAAAATATTTTGAGATACTTATAACTAAGTATTATGCAAAAATAGTCTATACACATGTTTTAAACAAGATATTCAATTTGTAAAAAGTTTGGATACATGTATATATAAACTTAGGCATAAAACTTAGAAACAAACATTTTTAAAAAAGAATTTTGTAAAGGAAAAGTGTGTGTGTGTGTATCCTAGAGCCAAATATCATATACTCAAACTTTAACATTTTATTCTTACAAAGTTCTAAGGACTTCAAGGCTTCAAGAGGGGCTTTCTCCACTTGATCTTCAATTTTGCATCTTGAGCCCAATTGGAGTTATCTTGAGTCCAAGTCACCTTCCTTTAGGGAAGAAAACACCTATGCAAGATAGAAAACCTGAAACACACTTAAACAACAAATAATATTAGTACAAATAACTAATATGTTTTGTAATCATCAAAACACACTAAAGACGGGTGATTGTAACCTTGGGCCAACAATCTCCCCCTTTTTGATGATGACAAAACATATAAGTTACTTAAACAAATAAAGGAAGAAGAGCTTGGAAAGCTCCCCCTCAAACAATGCTATGTAAAAAATAACTATGAGTGAGATACATGAAGCATTGAAAACACAATATTTTTGTCAAATAAACTTAAATACCAATTGAAATCAAACTTAATCTTATATACCAATTAAACTTATACTTTTTCTCTTAAACTTATAGTTGTAATCTTTTTCTCCCAAAACTCAAGTAAATAAATAAAACTCAAGCAAACTTATTTCTTTTTCTCCCCCTTTTTGTCATACATCAAAAGGGTTAAAATTAAAACAAACAAGACACCAAAATAGAAAAAATTTTAAGAATCTATCATGCAAACATTCAACTCACCACAAATAAATGAAAATCTAGCATAATCTAGAGGTTTAGTAAAAATATCGGCAAGTTGAAAATCGGTAGAAACATAATCAATATCAATATCACCTTTCTCATAATGATCTCTAAGAAAGTGATACCTAATGTCAATGTGTTTGGTTTTACTATGTTGATTTGCATTCTTTGTCATGTGAATAGTACTAGTATTATCACAAAATATTTTAACATGATCAAAGTGTAAATCATAGTCAAGGAGAGTATGTTTCATCCAAAGAACTTGTGCACAACAAGCTCCGGCTGCAACATACTCCGCCTCGGCGGTTGAAAGGGCTACCGAATTTTGCTTTTTGGAAGACCAAGATACAAGATAATTACCTAAGAATTGACATGTTCCACTTGTACTCTTCTATCTACCCTACAACCCGCATAGTCGGCATCCGAAAAACTCGTCATTGAAAATTGGCCGGTTTTCGGATACCACAAACCCATTTCAATAGTGCCCTTTAGGTATCTAATTATGCGTTTAACCGCAATTATGTGAGATTCTTTAGGACAAGATTGAAAACGTGCACAAAGACAAACGGAAAATATAATATCTGGCCTACTAGCCGTAAAATAAAGCAAGCTACCAATCATGCTTCTATAAAGTTTAATGTCTACACTTTTACCTTGTTCATCCTTGTCAAGCTTGGTAGTTGTTGCCATGGGAGTTTTGCTTACTTTCAATCCTTCAAGCCCGAACCTCTTGATTAGTTCCTTTGTGTACTTGGCTTGATTGATGAAGATCCCATCCTTCTTTGCTTGATTTGGAGTCCAAGGAAATAGTTGAGTTCCCCCATCATAGACATTTCGAATTCATCCTTCATGATTGATTCAAAAGCTTGGCAAAGAGATTCATTAGTAGAACCAAAAATAATATCATCTACATAAATTTGCACAATGAGTATATCATTTTCTACATGTTTTGTAAACAAGGTTGTGTCAATTTTACCTTTCTTAAAACCATTAGAAATTAAAAATGAAGAAAGTCTTTCATACCAAGCCCTAGGGGCTTGTTTTAAACCATAAAGAGCTTTATCTAATTTAAAAACAAAATCCGGATGTGTAGGATCAACAAACCCGGGGGGTTGTTCAACATACACTTCTCTTCAATAAACCATTTAGAAAAGCACTTTTAACATCCATTTGAAACAATTTAAAATCTTTATATGAGGCAAATGCTAGTGTCATCCGTATGGCTTCAAGCCGTGCTACGGGTGCAAAGGTTTCTTCAAAATCGATTCCTTCGATTTGAGTGTAACCTTGGGCAACTAACCTAGCTTTATTCCTAACAACGTTACCCGATTCATCCAACTTGTTCTTAAAGATCCACTTAGTACCAATTGTTGGTCTATCGTGGGGCCTAGGAACAAGGTGCCAAACTTGGTTGCGCTCAAATTGATTGAGTTCCTCTTGCATAGCTAGCAACCAATATGAATCGGCCTCGGCTTCGAGGACGTTCTTGGGTTCAACATGAGAAATAAATGCATAATGTCCACAATAGTCATGAAGTTTAGAGCGAGTTGTTACCCCTTTTGATACATCACCTATGACGAGGTCCTTGGGATGATGTGGATTGTATCTCCAATCCTTTAGAAGTTGTTGAGTGGGCTCTTCTCCATTTGTTTGATCTTCATTTCCTTGAGCCTCTTGTATTTTAGCTTCACTTCCTTCATCATCCTTTGGCTTGTCTCCTATAGTAGGTGTATCCTCCAAGGTCACTTTCTCCAAGCCTTCATGCAAAGCATCTATTTTTACAACATTCTTAACAAACAAGTTAGATTCCTCAAACTTAACATGTATAGATTCCTCAATAGTCAATGATGACCTATTGAAGACTCTATAAGCCTTACTAGTACTAGAGTAACCCACAAATATAGCCTCATAAGATTTAGGATCAAATTTTCCTAAATTATCTTTTGTATTTAAAACAAAACATTTGCATCCAAAAACTTGAAATATGAAACATTTGGTTTTCTAGAAAAGTACATTTCAAAAGAGGTTTTTGTAGTATTTTTACACAAGAAACACGATTTGATATGTAGCATGATGTATTAACGGCCTCGGCCCACAAATAATGTGGTAGACCGTATTCACTAAGCATTGTCCTAGCCATCTCTAGCAAAGTTCGATTTTTCCGTTCAACTACTCCATTTTGTTGTGGAGTTCTAGGACAAGATAGTTCATGCTTTATTCCATGTTCTTCACAAAAAGTGGTAAAGGGTTGGTTAATGAATTCACCTCCTCTATCACTTCTTATTCTTAAAATCGAAACATCTTTTTCTTTTTCAACTCTTTTCTTAAAAGTTTGAAAATACGAAAATGCTTGATTTTTATGTTCAAGAAAGAAAACCCAAGTAAAACGTGAAAAATCATCAACTAAAACAAATGCAAATCTATTCCCACTTAGACTATTGGTTTGGGTAGGGCCAAATAAATTCATGTGGATTAACTCCAAAGGACGTGATGTCATGATATCCTTAATTGACTTGACTTAGTTTGTTTCCCAAATTGACATGCGTCACAAACTCGGTCTTTTTCAAATTCAAACAAGGAATACCTTTCACCATTTCCTTTGTGTTAATCCTAGATATGTGGTCAAAAGAAATGTGGCCTAATCTTCTATGCCACAACCAAGAGTCGTCATCGAGGGCTTTTAAACATGTTATATTACAAGACATATTTAACATATCTATCATATAAACATTACTTTCACGAAAATCGGAAAACACACAAGCATTAGAAATTCTATCAATTACTTTACAAACAACATTATCAAAAACTACATCAAAACCTTTATCACATAATTGACTAACACTCAAGAGATTATGCTTGAGGCCGTCAACTAAAACTACATTTTCAATTAAAGGGGATGTGCCAAGTTTTACATTACCAATACCGATGATTTTACCCTTGGCGTCATCTCCGAAGGTGACGGTGCCACCTTCATGGTATCTTGATAGGGTTGCAAAGTTGTTGATATCCCAAGTCATGTGCCTTGAGCAACCACTATCAAGATACCACAATCCTCTACGTCGTTGGGCTTTGGAAGGTACCTATATCATTTAACAAAGTTGTTGACTTTGGTACCCAAACTTTCTTAGGTCCTTGAAAGTTAATGTTTCGAACCCAAACATTATGAAAAGATGCACTTAGTCTATCATAGCAAAAATTGGCTAAGTGTCCTTTCCGCCCACAATGTGAACATGAGAACACTCTTCCATACATGAATGCATGATGAGTGTGTGAAGTGTGAGCATGCTTTGGGGGTTTGCCACGATGTAAAGGTTGTGTGGTATGAACATGAGCATGAGCATTATGAACATTGTTCTTAGAGGCTTGTTTCTTAGGAAACATGGCCTCTAACTTCTTCTTATCAAACTCACTACACTTTTTCAAAACAATACCTAAGGAATCTATTCTTTCCTTAAGCATAGTAATCTCATTAGCATCAACAAATGGGGACTTGCCTTTACAAGAAGTCTTGTATTTATCAAATTCATTTTTAGTGGAAACCAAAGTAGAATGCAAGTCATTATTTTCCTTAGAAAGATTTACAACTTGAAGACTAAGAGATTCATTTTCCTTTTTCATTTTTAAATACTTTTTCTTTAAGAAGTCATAATTATGAGATAATTCTACAAAAGCTTCTCCTAACTCATCCATAGAAAGTTCATCATTAGGAGAAGTGGAAGGGGTTACCTTGCATGTGCTTTCATTTGCCATGAAGCACATGTTGGCGGTATCAATCTCCTCCTCGGATTCGCTCTCGGAATCCCATGTAGATTTCATTGCCTTCTTCTTGTAAGGCTTCTTTGAGGAGGAGGGCTTCACTTTATCCGGACACTCTGCCACTATGTGACCCGGTCTTTGGCAATTGAAACATATGATCTTTCTTTCTTCTTTGCCTCCTTGCCATCTCCTTCTACCTTGGAATTTCGCCTTGTTGTACATCCTCCGGACATTCTTGACAAGAAGTGAGAGCTCTTCGTCATCTTCGTCTTCATCGTCTTCGTCGGAGTGTGTGAATTGGCTTTTGAAGGCTATAGTCTTCTTCTTGGAAGGAGCCATGTCCTCCCTCACTTTCCTCTCCATCTCATGGGTTTTGAGGTTCCCAATGAGACCAATTAGCTCCATCTCCTCCTTGTCATTGAGTTCCTTCAAGGTTGTTGCTTTTACTTCCCATGAAGGAGGAAGAGCCCGGATGATCTTTCTTACTCTTTGATCGTTATCAATAGCATCACCTAGAGAAGAAAGTCCATTAGTAATCTTTGTAAATTTTGTAACCATATCATCTATGGTTTCATTTTCTTGCATGCAAAAATTCTCATATTGGGACCGAAGAAGGTCAATCTTAGCCCTCTTCACTTGTGAGGTCCCTTCATGTGTAACTAGTAAATGTGTCCAAATTTCATATGCGAACTTGCAATGAATAACTCTAGCTATGTCATCATCATTAAGGGCTTGTAGGAGTGCATAGTGAGCCCTAGCATTGGCATCAAATTCTTTGGTCTCTATTTCGGACCAAGTGGATTCATCACCGGGGGTGCACTAAAGGGTTTGGTCACGGCCTTTGCAACTCGACTACCTAGAGATTGCAAGAAAACGGTCATCTTAACCTTCCATATGGGAAAGTTAAGTCCATCAAACTTAGGGGGTGTCTTAATACCATCGGCCATCTTTACTAAGTGAGAATGAATGAAATGATTAGCAATATTAGGATCTTTCTAGGGTTGTTAAGCCAAGAGCCTAGTAACCAAGCTCTGATACCAATTGAAATACACCTAGAGGGAGGGGTGAATAGGTGTAATTGCTAATCTAATGATTTTTTTAAACTTAATTGAATGAGTGATGCAACGATCTCTCAAAACACGACTAAGAGCCGAATACCCCGTGAGAGGTTCTGAACTCCTTCCTCCCAATTCCCCTTAAAATGGGTTAGAGGTGCGCAATGCAACCGTGTTGTATGAGATTTGATCGATCAAGAGATGAATAAAATGCTATGATGAAATACACACAATAAATATTACAAGTAAAGTAAACAAGAGAAGATTGAACAAGTAAAGGGTTAGTTCTCAAGCAAATAGTTGAAGACAATATAAAGCAAGATAAATGTAAAGCAAGAATAACGCAAGGCAATCGCAAACACAAATGATTTATTTCGAGGTTCGAGCCACCGCTCTAGTCCCCGCCTTCACCTCCGTGAAGGGTTTCCACTATCCACCGAGGATGCCGTACAAGTTTGGTCTACCGAAGACCCCAAGCCCTTAGCTTCACAACTTACAAAGAACTCCACCTAGGAGTTGTCTCCACAAGAATAAGGATCACAAGAACAATAGTGATCTCCTCTAGATCACAAAACTCTTTCTCAAACTCTTTTACAACACTCTCACTCTTTTTACAACTTCTCTATAGTATGAGTAATGAACTTTTGGCTCTATGAAGTGTGGTGAGAAAACTTCAGTTGTAGAGTGATATTGGCAATCAAACACAACTGAAAAACAAACTTTAAAAGAGTTGGAAATGAAAGCTTTGAAACAATTTTTCTCTTTCTCTTGAAAACAATGAAAACCAAGGATTTTTCTAGGTAAATAACAAAGACCTATTGCCCTCTATTTATAGGGAGAGAATAGGTTAAAACTCTTTTCTTTTCACCTAATTTGACCTGCAAAAGGCCTCCAACAACTCTCTAAAACTCTGTTAAAGAAGAAAAAGAAAACAGTTTTTCAGACTTGCCCAAAGAGGAAAGAGCCGTTGGGCTCTTGCAGGCGTAACGGTCGACCGGCCGGTCGACCGTTTGCCTAGTTGGCAAAGAGCCGTTGGCGCTCCGGTCGACCGTCCGGTCGACTGACCTCTTTGAGGAAACACAGTTTCCTTATACCGGTCGACCGGGCGGTCGACCGAAACAAACCAAGAGTGGCCTGCTTACAGTCGGTCGACCGGGCCGGTCGACCGACAGACGTGCACAAACGTGCACGTCCTGACACAGGCGCCGGTCGACCGGGCGGTCGGCCGGTCAACCTGAAACAGGGAAATCTGGCAGATTTTTGGAGTTGGAAATTTTGTGAGAAAATATTTTGAGATACTTATAACTAAGTATTATGCAAAAATAGTCTATACACATGTTTTAAACAAGATATTCAATTTGTAAAAAGTTTGGATACATGTATATATAAACTTAGGCATAAAACTTAGAAACAAACATTTTTAAAATAGAATTTTGTAAAGGAAAAAGTGTGTGTGTGTATCCTAGAGCCAAATATCATATACCCAAACTTTAACATTTTATTCTTACAAAGTTCTAAGGACTTCAAGGCTTCAAGAGGGGCTTTCTCCACTTGATCTTCAATTTTGCATCTTGAGCCCAATTGGAGTTATCTTGAGTCCAAGTCACCTTCCTTTAGGGAAGAAAACACCTATGCAAGATAGAAAACCTGAAACACACTTAAACAACAAATAATATTAGTACAAATAACTAATATGTTTTGTAATCATCAAAACACACTAAAGACGGGTGATTGTAACCTTGGGCCAACAATCTCCCCCTTTTTGATGATGACAAAACATATAAGTTACTTAAACAAATAAAGGAAGAAGAGCTTGGAAAGCTCCCCCTCAAACAATGCTATGTAAAAAATAACTATGAGTGAGATACATGAAGCATTGAAAACACAATATTTTTGTCAAATAAACTTAAATACCAATTGAAATCAAACTTAATCTTATATACCAATTAAACTTATACTTTTTCTCTTAAACTTATAGTTGTAATCTTTTTCTCCCAAAACTCAAGTAAATAAATAAAACTCAAGCAAACTTATTTCTTTTTCTCCCCCTTTTTGTCATACATCAAAAAGGGTTAAAATTAAAACAAACAAGACACCAAAATAGAAAAAATTTTAAGAATCTATCATGCAAACATTCAACTCACCACAAATAAATGAAAATCTAGCATAATCTAGAGGTTTAGTAAAAATATCGGCAAGTTAAAAATCGGTAGAAACATAATCAATATCAATATCACCTTTCTCATAATGATCTCTAAGAAAGTGATACCTAATGTCAATGTGTTTGGTTTTACTATGTTGATTTGCATTCTTTGTCATGTGAATAGTACTAGTATTATCACAAAATATTTTAACATGATCAAAGTGTAAATCATAGTCAAGGAGAGTATGTTTCATCCAAAGAACTTGTGCACAACAAGCTCCGGCTGCAACATACTCCGCCTCGGCGGTTGAAAGGGCTACCGAATTTTGCTTTTTGGAAGACCAAGATACAAGACAATTACCTAAGAATTGACATGTTCCACTTGTACTCTTCCTATCTACCCTACAACCCGCATAGTCGGCATCCGAAAAACTCGTCATTGAAAATTGGCCGGTTTTCGGATACCACAAACCCATTTCAATAGTGCCCTTTAGGTATCTAATTATGCGTTTAACCGCAATTATGTGAGATTCTTTAGGACAAGATTGAAAACGTGCACAAAGACAAACGGAAAACATAATATCCGGCCTACTAGCCGTCAAATAAAGCAAGCTACCAATCATGCTTCTATAAAGTTTAATGTCTACACTTTTACCTTGTTCATCCTTGTCAAGCTTGGTAGTTGTTGCCATGGGAGTTTTGCTTACTTTCGATCCTTCAAGCCCGAACCTCTTGATTAGTTCCTTTGTGTACTTGGCTTGATTGATGAAGATCCCATCCTTCTTTTGCTTGATTTGGAGTCCAAGGAAATAGTTGAGTTCCCCCATCATAGACATTTCGAATTCATCCTTCATGATTGATTCAAAAGCTTGGCAAAGAGATTCATTAGTAGAACCAAAAATAATATCATCTACATAAATTTGCACAATGAGTATATCATTTTCTACATGTTTTGTAAACAAGGTTGTGTCAATTTTACCTTTCTTAAAACCATTAGAAATCAAAAATGAAGAAAGTCTTTCATACCAAGCCCTAGGGGCTTGTTTTAAACCATAAAGAGCTTTATCTAATTTAAAAATAAAATCCGGATGTGTAGGATCAACAAACCCGGGGGGTTGTTCAACATACACTTCCTCTTCAATAAAACCATTTAGAAAAGCACTTTTAACATCCATTTGAAACAATTTAAAATCTTTATATGAGGCAAATGCTAGTGTCATCCGTATGGCTTCAAGCCGTGCTACGGGTGCAAAGGTTTCTTCAAAATCGATTCCTTCGATTTGAGTGTAACCTTGGGCAACTAACCTAGCTTTATTCCTAACAACGTTACCCGATTCATCCAACTTGTTCTTAAAGATCCACTTAGTACCAATTGTTGGTCTATCGTGGGGCCTAGGAACAAGGTGCCAAACTTGGTTGCGCTCAAATTGATTGAGTTCCTCTTGCATAGCTAGCAACCAATATGAATCGGCCTCGGCTTCGAGGACGTTCTTGGGTTCAACATGAGAAATAAATGCATAATGTCCACAATAGTCATGAAGTTTAGAGCGAGTTGTTACCCCTTTTGATACATCACCTATGACGAGGTCCTTGGGATGATGTGGATTGTATCTCCAATCCTTTAGAAGTTGTTGAGTGGGCTCTTCTCCATTTGTTTGATCTTCATTTCCTTGAGCCTCTTGTATTTTAGCTTCACTTCCTTCATCATCCTTTGGCTTGTCTCCTATAGTAGGTGTATCCTCCAAGGTCACTTTCTCCAAGCCTTCATGCAAAGCATCTATTTCTACAACATTCTTAACAAACAAGTTAGATTCCTCAAACTTAACATGTATAGATTCCTCAATAGTCAATGATGACCTATTGAAGACTCTATAAGCCTTACTAGTACTAGAGTAACCCACAAATATAGCCTCATAAGATTTAGGATCAAATTTCCTAAATTATCTTTTGTATTTAAAACAAAACATTTGCATCCAAAAACCTTGAAATATGAAACATTTGGTTTTCTAGAAAAGTACATTTCAAAAAGAGGTTTTTGTAGTATTTTTACACAAGAAAACACGATTTGATATGTAGCATGATGTATTAACGGCCTCGGCCCACAAATAATGTGGTAGACCGTATTCACTAAGCATTGTCCTAGCCATCTCTAGCAAAGTTCGATTTTTCCGTTCAACTACTCCATTTTGTTGTGGAGTTCTAGGACAAGATAGTTCATGATTTATTCCATGTTCTTCACAAAAAGTGGTAAAGGGTTGGTTAATGAATTCACCTCCTCTATCACTTCTTATTCTTAAAATCGAAACATCTTTTTCTTTTTCAACTCTTTTCTTAAAAGTTTGAAAATACGAAAATGCTTGATTTTTATGTTCAAGAAAGAAAACCCAAGTAAAACGTGAAAAATCATCAACTAAAACAAATGCAAATCTATTCCCACTTAGACTTTTGTTTGGGTAGGGCCAAATAAATCCATGTGGATTAACTCCAAAGGACGTGATGTCATGATATCCTTAATTGACTTGAAAGAAGACTTAGTTTGTTTCCCAATTGACATGCGTCACAAACTCGGTCTTTTTCAAAATTCAAACAAGGAATACCTTTCACCATTTCCTTTGTGTTAATCCTAGATATGTGGTCAAAAGAAATGTGGCCTAATCTTCTATGCCACAACCAAGAGTCGTCATCGAGGGCTTTTAAACATGTTATATTACAAGACATATTTAACATATCTATCATATACGCATTACTTTCACGAAAACCGGAAAACACACAAGCATTAGAAATTCTATCAATTACTTTACAAACAACATTATCAAAACTACATCAAAACCTTTATCACATAATTGACTAACACTCAAGAGATTATGCTTGAGGCCGTCAACTAAAACTACATTTTCAATTAAAGGTACGGCAACTCTCACGTGATGCGAGAGCCCACACCTACATTAAACAAAGGAGGTGTGGTCTTTGGTACCCATACTCTTTTGGGTCCATGGGGGTTAGTACCTTCTCTAACCCAAATAAAATTCTTTACTAAATTTACATTATGTAATCTATCAAAGCAAAATTAGCAAGGTGGCCCTTACGTCCACAATGTGTACAAGTGTACACATGAGCATACATAGTGTGATGGTGTCCGTGAGGAGCATGTGTATGCCGTGTAGGGTGTGCATGCATAAAGGATGGAACTTGTTTCTTTCGAACCAAGGTTTCCAACCGTGAGTGGTTCATGGCACATTGGCTCATAGTGGAGCCCAAACAATCCATTTTCTTCTTAATTAAATTTATATCATTTTCAATCAAAGAAGAAGTGGAGCATGCAATGGGTGAAGTGTGTGATACTACCCTAGCATGGCAAACATGTGCATCAATCTTATTTTGTAAAACAATATTTTTCTTTAAACAAGCTTCTAAATCCTTTGAAATAGAATCAATTTTTATTTTCAAAGAATTATTTTCTTTTACAACAAATTCAATTTTTGACGACAAAACTTTATTTTTCTTCAAAACATTTTCACAATCATTTTTATTTTTCAACAAATCATTTTCTTTTAGTGCAAGGTCTAGTTGAGATCTCAATGAATCCCTTTCATTATAGACCTCAACCTTCTCTTGCAAAACACAATCAAGTTTAGAAGACAATTTTTCATTTTCTTTAGTTAAAGCAAAAGTCTTCTTTTTCAACAAATTATATTTTTCAATTAATTTTTCACAAACAATTGATAGTTCTTCATTTAAAGCATGGGCATCAACATGATCATCACATGAAGAACTAGAATCAAAACTATCTAGTTGAGTTTTCGATTGTACCTCAAGGGATTCATTCCCTTGGACCATCAAGCATTGTGATTCGGATTCTCCACTAGACTCCTCCTCTTGTTGGATAGGCGTTTGAAGCTTGGAGGTGGTGGTTGTTGTCAACTTGTTCCACACTGCAAAAGCAGAATCAAGGTTAGAAACACTCATAAGATATTCTTTAGGTAGCGTGCTTCTAATGGCCTCAAGGGCTTGTGCATTGGCCCCTATATGCTTGCTATCACTAAGGAATGATTCCTTGGTAATGGCAAGGTGAACCTTGTAACCTAGGGCTTGTAGGTACATGGACATCCTATACTTCCAAACAATAATATTGGAAGGGTCAAAACTAGGTGGGGTCATGAAGTCTATGGTAAACTATATGAGTGTGCAAACAAGCAAATGCAAACAATAGATTAGCAAACAAATGGATCTCACTCCTAAGATGTTAAGCCTAAGTATCAGGAGCGTAGGCTCTGATACCAATTGAAAAACACCTAGAGGGGGGTGAATAGGTGTAAGTGCTAATCTAATGAACTAAATGCGCTAAATGTGGAAGCTAATGCAAATCTTGCACAAACTTAATACAACACAACAAGTGTAGCCGAATTCCCCGTGAATGGCTCTGGACTAACTCCTCTTGATTCCCCTTGAATGGGTTGAGGTGCTATGTGAAGCTCTTGTTGGTTAAGTATAAGTTAGGCACACACATAATCAAGCCAAGCATATAAGGATGAATAGCAATATGAAATAATGCAAGGCAACACAAGCAAGTATGATATGAATGAACAATGATGCTATGCACAAATAAAAGAGAGAGAGAGAGAGTTGAGAGAAATTGGATCAAACGCAAACACAAGGATATGTTTCGAGGTTCGAGCCCCTAGCTCTACATCCCCGCCTACACCACCATGTAGGATTTCCAATCCACTATAGGAGTACCGAACTCCTCTCTCAATGCCACCGAGACAATACAACCACAATCCACCTCTACCGAAGAGGGATAAGGCCCATAGCCAATACAAACACAATCACCTCTACCGAAGAGGGATCCAAACACCACTCCGATCAACCTCTACCAAAGAGGGATACACAAATAAAAGGAGGGTTTACAACTTAGAGGCTTAACCTCAAACACTTCTCTTTTTCTCTCTTTTCCACAAAACAAAGATCCTAAATAGATTAGGATAGAAGATAGCTCAAGTGTGAAAACAAAGGTGTTTTTGGAAACAAGCAACAAAGAAAAACTACTTGAGAAATGTCTTATAAATGATAGAAAATAAAAACCAATACAATCTCCCAAAAACCTAGTTCTCTTTGATTTTTCAAAACCCAAAACAATAAAGATTGGAAGTTTAAAGCCCAAAAACACTTTTGAAAACTTGTTTTAAACTCAGGAAAATTGAGAATTTTTCTCTTGTAAAACCTTGGCCAAAATCCCAAAGAATTGGGGTTTATATAGGCCCATCAGAAAACTAGCCGTTAGGCTGATGTGGCAGCCTGACAGGCTACAGGTCGACCGGCCCGGTCGACCGCCAACGGTCAGAAATGTGACCGTTGGGCAAACACGGTCGACCGGCACGATCGACCCAAGCAAACAGAGAGCACTGCTCTCAGACCCGGTCGACCGCCCTGGTCGACCGTCCCAGAGCTGCCAAACGTGCACAGATCTGTGCACGTCGGTCGATCGGCCCGGTCGACTGACTTCATCCCAAGTCGACTACTAAACTGACTTAGTCGACTGGTTGAAGTCTGGAACAGAAAACTGGGTCAGAAAAACAGTTTAAAAATATTTTGAAAAATCTTTTAACACTTCTAAAAATCACCAAAACTTGTTTTAACATTTTATATTAAAACACAAACAAGTGATAAAAATTTCAAGACATATATCAATCATATCAATTCATTTTTGAGTCTTGCAAATTTTATCAAAAACAACACTTGTATTTTTATCAAACTTGATTTTTCAATACATGAATAGGAAAGTCAAAATAAGTTTGTTTAAGATATTTAAGCATGTATGTATAACTAGAATACATCTACTATACATATAAACCATGTAAACTTGTTTTGATCAATCTATTCATGAAAACCAAAAATCAAATCATGAAACGTGTGTGTATTGTGCACTTGAGCATATCAACTATACTAAGCTTTACAAATGGATCTAAAATACATTAAACTCTATGATACCTAAGTCTTCTTGACGACCTTCATCTTCAAGGCGACTTGGTCCAAAAACACCGTAATCCATGAGCTAGGCAAGGTATGATCTTGATGCTTTGGCCCTGGAATCACCATGAAAAGCTTCTAACCTCCTTGTTGAAGCTAATCATCAACTAATATCTTGGTTAATGAATCTGAAACTTAAACACCACAAGATTATTAGTAAACATAACTACATGAATTAATCATCATCAAAACTAGGGTGGAAGGCCTTTGGGCCAACATTTATATCTCTCTCTCTAGAGAGAGAGGGACTTGTGTCCTTCTAAAAGGATTTGAGCCCGAATCCTTCTAACTCAAATAAAACCCTCCGACATTCGAATACAAGATTCACTCCATTGAAGGTGATCGATATTATTTTAAGTATCTATAAACCAAAAATAAAGTGTTTTGAATATTTTTTGCCCATCCATCAAGCGACGCAAAATGGACGGCCGAAAGTAGTGAATTGATTAGATTTATATATTTAGACATACAAATTCTCAATCATGCCATTTGATTATGATCTAAACATTTAAAAACGCCTACAAATCAATTTTTGTTAGGTTTCAAATGTTCTACACCGTTAAACTAACCAACTCACTATTTAAGCTATCCGTTTTTTTTCCCACTTGATGCATGGGAAAAAAGTATTCAAAAAACTTGATTTTTATTTATAAATACTTGATATAATATATATATCAACTTCAATGAAATGGATCTTGTATTTAGATGACATGTGTTTGAGCGGAAAAATGACATCCTAAGTACTGAGTTCGTTAGTTTAACGGTGTAAAACATTTGAAACTTAATAAAAATTGGTTTGTAGGGTTTTTAAATGTTTAGATCATAATCAATGGCCGGATCGAGAATATGTATGTCTAAATATATAGATCTAACCAACTCACTACTTTCAGCTATCCATTTTGTGCAGCTTGATGGATGGGCAAGAAGTATTTAAAGCACTTGAATTTTGATTTTTAAGTATTTTAAATAATATAAATCAATTTTAACAAATGAATCTTATATTTGAATCTCGAATGTTAGTTTTTGAGTGAGAAAAATTCAATCAAGGCCAACCTGATTTACTGCATTTTCAACCCCTTATAACGCTATAAAATCAACCCCTTCCGCTCTCTCTCTCTGTTTGCATATCTGCTCACTTCTCTCTCAAAATTGCAAACACTATCCAATTATTAAAAAATGGCGATCGAGGTCTCAGAGGAGGAGATGCAATGGGTATTCAAGCACTTTGACGCCAACAGCGACAGCAAGATATCATTGGCGGAGCTTGGGGGAGGCTCTTCGCTCCGTCGGCTCCGTCCCTACTGAGGAAATCCAGTGCAGAATGGCCGAGATCGACACCGACGGCAACGGTTTCTTAAACTACGACGAGTGCGTTGTTTTCTACAAGGAAGTTGCCAAGCACTTTTAAGGGTTTAGTTCTTGCAATTTGAGATCAGTTGGTCCCTTTTTGTGTTGTGCTCTTGTTTGTTGTTTTTTCTTGGTAATTTTCGTTGCAATATTTTCTGAAATGATGATGTGAGGGAAGTGATTAATGCATTTTAGATTTCAATTATGAAGTTTTGGCAGGCTTGTTACTGCTGACTTCACTGGCAGATATTTGTTGCTGCAAATTTAGGATGATATGTTATGGACTTTGTAATAATTCAGCTGTTTGTAAAACTACTCTGTTTCTATGTGATGTGCTTCGAGTCAAATGTAGCATAATGTTATTGGAATAATGGCATGAATGATTTGTTTGGTGTTTACTCTGTTTTTTTAATCAAACTGACTGAAGGGAGGTTTTCTCTTGTGACTCTTATATAAACTTTGTCAGTTCGTCCGTCTTCATCCGCGAGAGACTTCTGCTTCTTCCTCTCTCACCTCCTCCTCTTTTCGCCGTTCAGCAGTGACCGATCGGCTGGTTTCTCACCTTATTGGCGGTATACTAGTATGCATAACATTGAATGGTCTAATCTAAATGATCGTTGGCTAGCCAAACTGAAATGGGCAGTATTTGGGCGGGTCAAATACACGCCCACTTCAAGTTCGGAATGGCTCAAAGCCCTCTACTATAAGTTTGGTTTAGTTTCAGCCCGGCTCATTCTCATCCCCAAGGTCGGGATGCCAAATTATATTTTTCCTTAGCCCTTCCTGTACTATGTTTTGTCAATAAACAAGGAGACCTATTTAAAAAATAACTGTGAATTCTCACTAGATTATATAAAATTATCAAAGTTTTTTGAAAAGTTACAATTACTGTGACCTTTTATGATAGTTTTGTAAATTTCTCAGGTTTTTATTGCATTTGAACGTTTTTGGTGTAACTTTGTAAATTCAGGGAAAGGTTTTCTCAGGTTCACCGTTGTTTTCTTGAAATTAATCCCAAAAATGGGTTAGTCCAAAAGCCCATGTTATAACTGGGTCGAAATATTGGGCTTGAACGTGTTGGATTCAAAAGAACATAAATTTGGGCCTTCATTTTCATTATCAGTATAGTCTCTAGCTCCTAAATGAACTTTTACGTAATATTTTAGGAGCTTTATTATTACTATATCATCATCATCATCATCTCATCATCATCAATAAAAAAAAGCTCCTAAAATATTACATAAAATTTCATTTTATAATTAGATTAATCATGGGGATTTTATTAATCTAAATCAAGCTTAATCACCGACAAATTAAGCAAAATTTTGGCAGTTAACTTCCTTAGAAAAAGTTGTGGCTCTGTTTTGAGAAGGATGGGAACTCTGATTACCCCCCAACAAGAAAATTTGTTGGGCAAGCCCTGTCCACAAAGACATTGATGAGAGAGACATTACAGTAAATAAAGTTTCTGGTAAATATTTTTAAATTAGGGAGGCACCAACCATCGCTCATCTTTGCAAACAAATCATTTGCTTCACTGTGCAAACTTGGTATTTAATATTGTGATGCATAAATTAATTCTTCTCAGTGATCAATTTTTTATATATTTTTATTTCTTATTTTATCTTTCTCCATCGTTCTCGATGTTGCTCTCTCTGACGTCGATGCGAAGTAATTCGCGAATCGACCTGTGCGATCAGATCGTCGTGGCAGTTGGAAAGGGGCAGGGAGCCACTTCATGGAGGTCTCAGAGGGCGTGTCCCCGAACCAATTTTTTTGGATCGACTTTTTACAGATCTCGTTTGTTCGTGGCCGCAATGAGTCGTTTTTATTTGTGATCGATGTGAATTTAGATCTGAAAAGTATTAGACATCATTCAATGTGGTGAACGAGAGTCTGTTGATGATGGCGAAGTTGATGTGAGAGATATAACTCATGAACGCAATCCTCTGTGAGGACTGCGACTATGATTGCACTCCTTTATTAGAAGACTATGTCTATGATCACACTCATTTTATTAATTGAAAAGTAGGATATTTTGCGAGTATTGCGATTATTGTCCCAATCCCAATACAGACTGAGAAATTGTGTTTTTCTGATCGCAGTACTAATAAAAACTCAAAAACAAGGCATTTTTTGAAAGGACAATGATCATAGTCACGGTCCTAATAAAGAGGAGTGGGATCATGGTCGCAGTCCTATAAAAACTCAGAAATATGGTATTTTTGTAAGGACTACAATCATGGTCGCCGTCCTAATAAAAACTAAGAAATATGACATTTTTTTGAGGATTGCGATCATAGTCGCAGTCCTCTAACTAATAGCCTGCATTTTCGAAACAACTCACTTGTTTCAAGGTCATTACTACGGGGCATTTGCTTCTTTCGCCCTGAGTGCTTCTGCACTTGACACGTGGGTACACCTACTCGGTTTAAAAAAAGGTGACTGTAGCGAATTAAATTATGAAACAGAATTTTTCCCAATTATGATTTGATATAGGGGGCTCTAGCGAAATCTCTCAATATTTAATAGTAATAAAAAATTAATAAAATAAGTAATAAAAATATTAATTAAAATAATAATAATAAAATATTGTATATTATAATATCATTGAATTATTAAAATTTTTTAGTAACAAAAATATTAAAATATTAATATAAATAGAATATAATAATAATGTTTAAAGACAGATATTTTAAATTATCAAATAATAAATAATAAACTATTAAATATCAATATTTAAATAATAATAAATATTTAAAACAATAATAAATAATATTCAAAAATTAAATAAAATTGAGCCAAAATTAAATAATAGTAATAAATTAATAAAATATTAAATATTAAAATAATAGTAAAAATTATAATATTAAAACTTTTAAATTTTTAAATATTAAAGATTAAAAAATAAAAAATTAAATAAAAAATCAAGTAATATTAAATAATATTAAAACATATTACATATTTAATAATATTAAATTAAATTAAATATTAATTATCAAGTAATTGGTTTCTACTCTTAGTGAATTACAAGAGGGATTTACATAACCGCAAAATTAACTGTACCACCTTCTGCGAGTAAGAAAATAGAGGTGAAAAGTAAGATTTACATGACTACAAAATTAACTATAGCAGCTGCAAGTGAGAAGATGGGGTTGTAAAAGGTGCAAGGGAATTTGCAGCAAAACAAACAGCGAAAAAAAAAGAGTTTCCTACTTATACTTTTTCGGTGTTTTCCGCGAAACAAACACGCTCTCGATTCTCTCCATCTTTTGTGCATGACATGAAATGCTTGGTAATGGAAGATGGGACCATAAAAATAGCATAAATTAATTATAATAAAAGAATGAAAGGAAGAAAAGAGAGCATAAAACAATGATGAGCTACTCGGATTTTAACACTAATACTTATCTAATAATTGGTTTTGGCCTCCAAATGGGTTCAAGAAAATAGGCAATAGGGTTTATCATGTATGTTTACGTGTGTTACCGCTGCTCCTAATAAATTTTCTGAGTATGGTTGAAACTTATCAGTTAGAATTTAAATAGTGGGACTTTGCTCAAATGCGACAAAGATCTGGATCAATTAGGGGTTTGAATAACGAAATTCCACTTATATGCGTCAGCAATCCTCTTGTGGTGTTGTAAAGATAGTTTGTGGATGGTCTTAGGCTCAAAACCTATAGATAGTGAAGCAACACTACTTCTATCGGTGCGTTTTATTCAGCAACAAAATCATGGGGATTATGTTTGGATTAAGGGTCAATACTTATTCGATTCAAGACATCAATACTCAAGCTGAACACATCCGGATTAAGGCCCCGTTTGGGCCCGATAAAAGGCAGCTTTTCAGTTGGTAAGCACTCAGACTAGTGTTTGGTAACTCAAAAAGTAACTAAGCTGCTGAGTCAAAAAACACTTTTTAGTAGCTTATTGATTAAAGTGGCTCAGAATAACTTTTACAAAAAAAAGTAGGCAGAATTTATTCAGTGGACAAAACTAACTCTTAAAAAGTAATATTGAAGAGCATATAGAAAGTGATACCGGAGAAATAGACCAAATACATGATAATATTACTCGTAGTTTGGTAGAACTAAGATAAACATATATACAACATATTTTTTGAGTGTTAGTAAAACTTTGAATTCTCAGATATTTATCTACTCAAGTATTTGGTGTAATGATAATATATTTTATTTAATCTGTCAATTATTTATGCTAAATGTATTTATACATTATAAATTATTTATTTATTAATTTAGATAAAAAAATGGTGTGAAAATTGAAATTTTCACATACAGTAAATATAAATAACTGTCTAATTTGATCATTTTTACTCAACAGCGCTTTATACTGTAGATTTGTCAAACACACTTATAACAGCTTAACAACAGTTTGGCAGCTTCAGAAAGTTCTTTAGCAAATATAAAAATATCAGACAATACAATTCAGCTCAGCCCAGCAGCTTGCATTCAGCACAATGCAGTTTATCAGGTGGGGGCCAAACAAAGCATAAGTTATATCATTTTTTGATATTTTGCTATTAATTTAAAAATTAAAATTAAATCAAAATATGCTTATTATAGAATGTCAAACTTAGAGTAGCCTTGTTTGCCTCCTAGCTCAAAGAGAGCAAGAAGAAAAGAGGAAGGAGAGGCGGAAAAAAATCAAGTCAAACAAAATTATCAGAGGATTCTTTGATTATTTTTAAATCAAATAGAACCTAGTAAACTCTCAAATCTCTGCACAAAAGTCAACCGCTGCTGAATTCATAATATTTTCAAGTGACTCAAATGGCAACAATAACCCAACAAATTAAGCTAAATTAAAGAGCTATGTGCAAACATAATTCATAATTTCATTTTGCATACATCTTCAGATATGCCCCTGTAAAAACTTCATTTGCATTAACTGAGAGAAACAATAATAATATGGTTTCCTTTCAACAAAGAAGTATATTTTATAGGGTCTTTAAGATATAAGTCCCTAATAAATTTATATTTGATATTTGTCCCTAACAAATTATTATTTGAATATTAGTTTCTAACAATATGAGACCCACTTGTTAAGAGTCCCTAACAAATTGTTATTTGGATATTAGTCCCTAACAATGTGAGACCCACTTATTAGGAGTCTCTAAAAAATTGTTATTTAGATATTAGTCCCTAACAATATCAGACCCACTAGTTAAGAGTTTCTATGATTAGAAATCATTTCAAATGTTAAGAATATTCTGTTAAAGTTAACTAAAATTAAATATTACACAAAAATACCCTCTTATCAACATCCGGTCTTCATTTTCTATGGATGTTACTCGATCCTAGAACATGACCTTTCAAGTCTCATTTTTGGATGCTCTCTCAAGCTAAATGAGTGAGAAATTACCATTTTGAAACAATTTAGAAACTAATATTAAAATAAAAAATTTATTAGGAACTTGTATTTTAAAACTTATATTTTAATTTTAATAGAGACTCTTAACAAGTGAGTCTCGTATTGTTAACTGTAGGGATTCTTAACAAGTGGGTGTCATATTGTTAGGGACTAACATCTGAATATAAATTTATTTGGGACTTTTAACAAGTGAGGCAAATATTATTAGAGACTAATATCCAAATAACAATTTGTTATGAGTGAGTCCCATATTGGTCGGAACTAATATCTAAATAACAATTTGTTAGGGACTAATAACGAAAATATAAATTTTGTTAGGGACTTATATCTTAAAAACCCTATTTTTTAACATGTTTTGCTTTGTTGTTAAGTTTTTTTAACTGTAATGTTAAGTAAAAGTGCAATTCAAAAAATTTTAGTCTAATCCATTCTTTTATAAAATTTGAAAACACAGGTTTAATAATAATAATTAATATTTTACATTTTTGTCCACATGGAAATCAACAGTCGCCCCTTTGATGTCCAATCTCCTAACGAATAAATACGGCCACAGCTCACAGCCTGTACAAATAGCGTTGGTGGTTATAAAATCACAGAACTACAACATTCAGTTGTTCTGTTTGCAATTTGCAAAATGTGAGAACATGAGTCTCTAATGTAATTCAAGGAAGGCAAAAACTAGTACTCTATTCACTTGTCCCAACTTGGGTTGATATTTAATTCGAGGGCAATACTCGACTTATATATATATATATATATATATATATATATATATATATATATATATATATATGGCTTACTGTACCTCAGCCTGCAGGCTGAGAGAGTTTCTCAGCCTGCAGGACGTGGCCGAATATAGGCCACATATCGGTCGCAGAGTGTGGGCGTCAAAAAAAATCAAAAAATCCCGCCTAAACAATCGTGAAACAAATTGACAAAAATACCCCTTTTATATGACGACTGCGACTTCTAGCATTGAAAAGTAAAAAAACATTCCATGGTCGCAGACTTAATACAGAATAAAGAATACCAGACAAAAAATGCTATCGTATAGCAATGCGACCTCCTTCGGTACTGCGACCAAATTCGCAATCTTCTTTCTCATGCCTTATGTAAAAGAAGTAATTAATATTATATCTACCGTGATACAACAACAGTCTAGAAAAAAGAGACGCACTAATGTTAATCTCCGAGAAAGGAAAGATGTGCATCATACGTAATCTAAAGATATAGGCAAACAATTCTATAAAAAGTTAATTTGTACTTCACGTATTAAACCATACTCAACCGTCCCCTGTAACAATTATTGTTACTATTCATGTTCTTCCACAATATTTATCTTTATATAATGCTTGTAACTAATATATTATCTCATACCTACAAACTATATTTTTGCTCTACCTTTTCAATTTGATTACAAAACTTTTTAAAAAAAATTCATTCTTGAATCATGTCTTCCCCACCTTCTTCCTCTGATCACGTAGATTTCAACTTCAATCGTTCCCCACTGGTCCTTTATCCTCAGGATATTCTAGTGAATCTGATACCAGTCTGGACTTCACCCCTTTTGACTATCTAACTACATCAAATAATGTATTAACTGATCCTCCTATTCATGAGGATGATGAAGTTTTCATGTGGGTCAGTGAGGAAGACATTATTCCTCTGCCACTTGACGGAGACATGCTTGATGAAAGCATGACCTCTGATGCTGTAGGCTCGCTTTCTCGCAGCAGGTCAGACGAAGAGCTTGATATAGACGATCCATTCTGGGAGTTTATCGGTGAAAAAAAAATCTCAAAAACAGGAAGATGATGAGGAAATAACTGATGAAGAGGAAGACCAGGAGAATGAAGACGACGAATCTGCTTATGATCGTGATAATGACGAGGATTAGGATTTTCTGATCTTCTGATATTCAACCAAATTTGTCTTCTTTTAAAAAGCTTTTAATTCTCTTTTTTTGTAAGGCCTCTTTCTCACTGTATTAACTTATAAAGCTCTTTTTAATTACATATCCGCTGTTCTTAAACACAGCGACCTTAGTCGCAGTACTGCGATCATAGTCGCAGTCCCATGGTCACATAATATATATAAAAAAACCAATTTAATTGTTCATAGGAGTACCAGACAACATTCAGAAATTATAAGAAGGACAAATATTTGATGACTAACAGTTGACAATTTATGGTCGCAGTTACTTAATCATTTATTAGTTCCCAATGCGACTATGGTCGCAATAATGAACTGTTTTGGAGTTCAAAGTAATTTAAAATTATAGTGTATTAACTTTTAAACTGTTTTGGATAACTGAACAGTCACCTAGGAAGTATAAAATTTTTGGGAAAAGATAGAAAATATATTTGAGAGATATTCACGTGGTCCGAGAGGTTAACCTTTTGGAATTTCGGGATTAAAAATATATAAAGCGTCATGAGCAAAGGATTAAAAACATACTAAGTTATTTTTGCTCAAACTCGTTACTCTCACTGTTCGGAAAATACATTCAAAAAATGTCTTCACCATCACCACCGTCTTCACCGGAAAGAAGCCAATACATTCAAACAATGTCTTCACCATCACCACCGTCTTCACCGGAAAGAAGCCAATCATCAAATGATGATTTTATGTTTAGTTCTGAAACAATGTCTCGCTACGGGTCAGAATCTGAGCTTGATAAAGACGACCCTTTCTGGGAGTTCATTGATGAACCAAAACACAAACATGAAGAGGAAGAAAGCGACGATGAGACTGTACCTGAAGAGGAGGAAGAGACAGAAGACGAAAGCGATACAGAAGACGAAAGTATGACTCTTGACGACGAATCTGATTACGATGGTGATGACGACGATTAGTTTTTAAAAAATTGTATTTTGTTTTTCTTTTTAAATATATATAAATCTGTTTTCTAAAGTTAATTGTGTGAATTACATTTTTTACTACTATGTATTGGTTGAAATACTGCGACCATGGACGCAGACTTAATAAATACACTGCGACCTTGGTCGCAGTTGCTGGACTTTAGTCTTAATCAACATCAACACTGCTACCTTGGTCGCAGTTTCTGACCGTAGTCTTAATAAAATAAACTGCGACCTTGATCGCAGTTGTTGGTGTTTAGTCTTAATAAAATACACAGCGACCTTGGTCGCAGTTGCTGGTCTTTACTCTTAATCAACAACATCACTGCGACCTTGGTCGCAGTTGGTGGTCTTTATAAATAATCAACAACAACACTGCGACCTTGGTCGCAGTTGATGGCCGCAGTCTTAAAAAAATAATCTGCAATCTTGGTCGCAGTTGCTGATCTTTAGTCTTAATCAACAATAACACTGCGACGAGGTGACACGTCACCGCAGCAGTTGCTTAGTCACAGTTTTTGGTCGCAATGTTGACCCTGGTCGCAGTTGTTTCTGTTTGCACTGTAGTCTTATGCGACCTTGGTCTCAGTGTCGTCTCTGGTTCAAGTTGTTTTGTTTGCAATGCATGACTGCGACCAAAGGTCGTAGTTTATTAAAAAATAAATATGCTCTTTATTTATGTCCACGCATTTATCTCCAGGTATGTGAAAATGATACAAAACGATCTCTTATACAATAAGATTGAGTGTTACAATATAGCAGTACAAAGAAAACTAAACATCAAAAAGAGCCATTGTTGACTAAGAGCAGTAATGTTATTGAGGTCTTTTTATTTATCTCCAGGCATTTATCTCCAGGCATGTGAAAATGATACAAAACACTCTCTTATACAATAAGATTGAGTGTTACAATATAGCAGTATAAAGAAGATTAAACATCAAAAGAGCCCTTGTTGAATAAGAGCAGTGGTGTTATTGAGGTCCCCCTGTATTAAAAAACTGTGGACGTCGAGGACCATGACTTCTTCTCTTGCGGACGACGAGGACCATGACTTCTTCCCTTGTGGACGAACATCGATCAAGTTCACCAGCCAAAATATTCTCCCCAGAGGCCCAGCGAACCTGAAAAAGGACAATCAAGTTCTGGGTCATCTTCGTGCATAGGGTCATCTTCATCCATGGAGGCAGGCCCCTGTTAGAGACTCTGAAGAAGGCGGAAATTCTCAGAGCAATTGCTCTCAAATGAAAACAGTCTAATTATGGGCTGTTAAAGGGAGAGTGTGAGCCCTAGTTATAGCCAGCCCATAATAACCATAATTAATGGTTCATTAATCAGAACCGTCGGCCTTAATGGTCTCCAACCGCCAGCGCCGGTTTGGCATTAAAAGACATTAACGCCTAAACCCAATGAAGAGCCGACGCGTGGACAACAGCTTCGGGAAACAACGAATGGTGCGGGTTCATCAACGTAGACTTGACGTTAAAAAGATCTCATAAAATCTTTATGACAGGTCGCATCTCACGGAGTGACTCCAAGTCGCATCAGACAACAGACAACTTTTCATTTTTCATTTAGATTCAAAAAATGACTTAATCCAAAACAACACTTAATAAAACAACAACACGGCGACCTTGGTCGCAGTTGCTGGCGGCAGTCTTAAACTAAAACAGCAGTGTCGCCCTTGATCGCTATGCATGTTAATCTAAAGGAAAACACTTACTTAACGTACTGCGACCAAAGTCGCAGTCCATGTAATGCAATCTTAGATTGCAGTTGCTGGCCATCTTTATCAATAACAACACTGCGACCTTGGTCGCATTTAACCATATATACTGCGACCAAAGTCTTTGACTAAGGTCGCAGTTTAAATGTACAATGCGACCAAAAACTCTAACTACATTATATACAAAAAAAATAAACTATAAAGTAGAATTTTATCACAGGCTGAAAACATTGATCTGAAAAGATTTTATATTTTCAAAAAAAAAATTTATCCCAGGCTGAAAAGGAAAACTAGATCTTTCAAAAAAGAGGTAAAGAAATAAGGCGAAAAGTAATTTATATCCTATAAAGAGCGGCAAAATAAAAGGGGGAAAAAATAATAATAAACAATAAGGAAAAGTTATCATAAGGGGTATTTGGTAATTTAACTTCTCCCTAAAAGCGGGCCGCAAGTCAGTGAGGTGACAAATTGAGCCACGTCACCGCAGGCTGAGAGAGTACTCTCAGCCCGCGGGCTGATATACATTTTTCTCATATATATATATATATATATATATATATATATATATATATATATATATATATATATATATATATATATATATATATATATATAGAGAGAGAGAGAGAGAGAGAGAGAGAGATAGATAGACTTTTGTTATTTCGGAAAGATTTGAGCTGAATCCTTCTCACTCAAATACAAACCTACGACATTCGAATGCTCTTCCATTCCGTTGAAGATTATCTACAATTTTTCAAGTAATTAAAAACTAAAAATCATGTATTTTAAATACTTTTTATCCATCTATCAAGCATGCGCAAAATGAACGACCGAAAATAAGCGTAAAATTTAAACTCTAATCAAATAAGTCTAACGTATTTGACTTTTTCTAACCTTTATCTCTTTCTTTCTTCTAAATAGAGGTCGTAGTTTGATTTTGAATTTGAGACTTTCTAATATGATTCTCACTTAACCATTAAATTAATTGATTCATCTTAAGTAGAAGTTTTAATAGGTTGCTAAATATTTTGTATTGTTTTGATTATATAACTTTTAAACATTTTGTTATGAAAAAGTTGACTAGTTGTCTACTCTTCTCACAAAATAAAATTAGCATAGGGTAAAATATTTGAATGTACGTATGAACAGAGTATGAATAGAGGGAGGAAAATAAAACAAAAGAAGATTAATTAACTAAATCTAGATCTTGAAAAAGATAAAGCATCAAAAATTATTCTAGATTTGAAGATAAATTTCCTTGGGACTACCACTGTAGATGATGCAAGTAATTTAGGGGAGTGCTTCACATGTCACTCTTAAACGCAAAAGTATGTGATTTATTTTCTTTAGGTGATTCTAGATTTAATTTAGGCTAATAAATCCAAAGACAACACATAACATTCCTGATAGGACGGGAGTCTAAATGAGTGGGCTTCTTCAATGTTAGGAAACTACTTCGTCATGCTTTTTCTCATGCCATATAATAAAATAGCATTTGAGTCGCAATAAAAAAAACGAGTTGAAAAGTACAGATTAGCTGAAAAATAGTACAGAGAATATCATGAAAATCATTTAATGAAAACATAAATTAGAAAAACAATATGTACAGAGAAATGAAAAAGGAAAGAGCAACAAAAAAAAAAAAAAAAAACCTCATTTTTCCTTTCACTTCCATGCTTGCCTTTCGTCATCACAAACCCAGAAAGGACCTCCCCACTTCTATCAAACCTTGTTTCCATGTGTCCTTCTCAAGGTGCACTCAAATACATGTATGGGGAGAGACCTAAAACCCTTTCATCTCCAATGCAATCTTATAAAATAGCAATTGTTTTGTGTAGGCATGATTTCTTCATGGATTCTTGATTTTGGAACTCAACTTTGTGTCAGCAAGGATTGTGACATTAACGGTTTGAGAGCTAAAAAGAAAGAAAACGCTCCCCTTTTGGTATTAGCATCCTGATTAGAGAAGTAATTCTTTGAATTCTTGGAAGCAAGAGAGTAGATCTCTGTCATTTTTCTTCTCTTCGGGGGAAGGTCTCGGTTCGTACTCTGTACGCCTTTAGTACGATATTTTATAGAGAGAGCAGGGGTATAATTGTCCCTTGAAAATCTGAAAAAAAAAACCACCCTCAACACTCCCCACCCAAAAAAGATGTATAAATATACCAAATGATGCTTACATGTCAACCAACCATCTCTTTGCGTGCCAGATTTTTCCCCTGAAGGTTCGAAGCATCTGCAAAATACTTAATTTTTTCTCAAAAAAGAACCAAGAATATAGAAGGGGGCGATGCTCTTTTATATTCATCCCATGGTTATAATGTTCATATTGCTCTGTATTTTTTTATGAGTTTTTGTTTTTCTCACCGCCTGATGATTACCGCGTGAGCGTCAGGCGGCGGGTGGTGAGCTAAATTTTTTTTCATTTTTATGTGGGACCCACAAAGGCCAGGTAGGATGATGACAAAATGATTAATCGTGGCATTTCATATTAAATACTGCGTTATTTAGTAAGCAAAATCTAATTTATATAAATATTTGAATGACTCTGTCCTAAACTTCAGGGCATGACTCCGATACTACTTGTAAAGATTTGAGACATTATCTCAAAAAATAACTTATTAGGTAGAGTTGCTCAAATCCTCATATACATAAGACTTTTTCCATGTCTAACCGATGTGAGACTATTTGCTCGACATCCAACTCAACAATACTTGTATAACTCTGAAATTTTTTTTTTTTTTTTCTAACTTAAATTTGCAAAACTCGAGTTTAACTTGAGAGTATAATTTGCGCGTATCGTCTTTTATGAATTATACACAGGTTCCATAAATTATAATTCTTTGAGTTTAAATGAATTAGAATGCTTGATCTAAAATAACATTACCCAAATACACGACCCTCAAATTTGCAACAGTGATATGCATGCTAATTTATAAACGTTTGAAAGAATCTGCAAGATTGCAATTATTGAGAATAAGTAAGTATTAAATAAGAAAAAGAATCAGCCAAGGTTGGTGGTTTGGATGGCGTAGCTTCAACATTTATTTTTATTTATTTATTTATTGCATTGTGTACCACAACCAAATAACAATGCTCTTATTTTTTTTTATCCTTTTGAACAAGCCAATAGGCTAAATATTAATATTATGATTAGCATCAGTCTAGCCTCCTTGTTACCAAAAAAACAGAGTGCCTCAGTCTCTTGAATTTCTATTTAAGATTATATCAAACCGTAAAAAATATTGTTTCTTATTTCACACTCGCTTGTGTTCATTAATTTCACCAGATGCATGTATAAGAAATCTTTGTATTTTCTTGTTTCAAATATCGTTTGTGCCCTTTCATTTTTATTCGTGTGTCATCCTATTTTAATGTGTATGTATTATGTTATTAGAAAAGTAAATACACTGGAAGATTTGTAAAAGACATAATCTTTTTTAATATTTGTAACCTCAGAAAGAAAGGTTTAGATGATCAGTTAGATTATAGACTTGTTATGCTTGTTTTTATATCGACGGTTAGAATATACAGAAGAACATTCTACACAGTGGACCCATGAGTTTGCATCACGGCAATAGATAGATACGTAGGGGCTGTTTGTTTCGCGTAAAAGGCCATAATTCGTAAATTACTTACAACCCAGTTACAACTACGGCGTTTTGTTTGGACCGTAATTCGTAAAAGACTTACGCAACTCAACTATCACTCACTTGCAACCCAATTATCACTCACTTACAGCTCAGTTACAGTTAATTTTGTGGTCGTGCAAATTTGTATTATTTTTTTATATCAATATTAATTTTTTTTAATATTTAGCATTTTTAATATTTATTTGCAATATTAAAACTTTTTAAGTCATCAATAGTTAATTTTGTGGTCAATTTTTTCACTTACGACTTACACGTTACGACAACCAAACACCGTAAAATACAATACACTTTCTTACTTATAACTTTATATTATAAACCAAACACCGTAAAACTTACATGCATGTAATTCATTTACAACCGTAAAAGACTTTACCAATTACGACTTACGAATTACGACCAATTACGACAACCAAACAGGCCCGTAATATATACTCAATTTGGAGCCTATTTACCTGTTGTAAGTGACCGTAAGTTGTAAGTCTTAAGTGGTAAACTTTTCAATAATTGTAAGTAAATTTACGTAAGTAAGTTTTACGGTGTTTGGTTGATAATGTGAAATTGTAAGTCAGAAAATATATTGTATTTTACGGTGTTGGGTTGGTAATGTCTAAGTTGTAAATAGAAAATTGACCACAAAACTAACTGTTTGGTGAGTTAAACATATTAAATATTAAAAATACTAAATTTATAAAAATGTAAATATTAAAAATATTACATTTTTAAAATAAATAATAAACATTAAAAATACTAAAATATTAATATTATATAATAATAAAAACATTAGATTACTAAAATATTAATAGTTATCAAATATTAATTTGGGAGATTTCGCTATAGCCTCCTATGTCAAACCGTAATTAGGAAAAAACTCAGCTTTATACTTTTCTTCGCTTCAACCACTTTTTTTTAAACGAACCACGTGCCCCATGTATCACGCGCAGAAGTGCTCCTCAGCAGCGAACGGCGCAAATGCCCCGCAGTAATCGCTTCAAAAAAGTGGATCGCTCTGAAAATGCGGCCAATTGTTATATACAGAACTGCGATCATGATCGCATTCCTTAAAAAAAAAAATCTTAATTTCTGAGGACTGCTGTAATGCCCCGCCCTACCGGGTACGGAGACACTATTGCAAGGTATATACGCAGAGTGCAACACCCATACGCATATACGCTAAGCATCAACACAGCACAAGAGGCAGAGTATGAAAGCGTGTGATAATATACCTTCCAACATTACAGTACAAGTATATAGTTATTATACATGGCATTACATTATAGTAACAGGGGTTTGTACATGATTTTGACAATATAAAATATGAATTTACAAGTGGAACAAAAAGAGTGAAAAGTTGCTCACGAGCTGCAAAAGGAAAATCTCGCAAGCTGTCAAGAATCTGCATAGGAGGAGATAAATACTGGAGAGAGCCCTGCCTTCCAAATAAACCTGGTAAGCTACAGAGGGATCCTTCTCGCTCCAAGCTCAAGAATCTGGACATACAGTTTCAAGGGTTGTCAGAAAAAGCAACCTAGCGATTACGTAAAATAAAACCGAGTGACGTGCACAAACAACATTATATTCAGGAGTCCACAGTGGGTCACGTATTCAAGTCAAACAGGCAGACACTAAACAATAAATATAAATATAATCATGTCAGATCATAATCATCCAAGCATGTAATAAACCATCAACTAAAAGTATTATATGTAGATATAGGAAAACCCAGTGGTATAAATCAACTACCAGATCCATGTGATTAATACAACGAGGGGATAATCAAACCAGAAAACCCCTCATATATATACCATGTACCCCATTTCATCGTCAATCGAGCGTATACAACCCGAATTGCTTAGGTATATTAGTGATGTCATTATGTTGTAGTATAGAGTCAGTAGGATCAATATTGTAGTCATTTGAGTAATTTTATTATTATTTTTTCAAGACTTGTCTGACCCATATGTCTTCGTATGTGTCCCAACATCCCAGCACACATACATTCACATATGAGTAAGACGATATTGGTTATTGAAAACTGATGGGAATTCAATGAACCATGTTTATAGTGGGCCCCATGCATACCCGGGACAACGACCTCATGAGTATCTAGTACTGAAATTTGAAACCAACCGCTAAGTTATAAGAGTCTTATTTGTATACCCTGAAACTGAATGTAAGTAGAACGTGGGGCCAGTACACCACACCAGAAAACCTGGTGTTTTAGTTGCGCAATATTTTGTCGTTATAAACACGTACACATATTGCATCAGTTTTCCCCCACCCTGGTATAAGTTGCCTGTTTATTATAGATCTTTCGGATTATTTCCAATTCATTTCCATGATATTATTTTACGAGGAATAACAGATTATACCATGAGTATGTATATATCCTTGTTTAGGATGTCAGGAGTACAGTAATTCAGTAGTACCAGCATTCTGGTAATATTATATTAATTATGTCAAGTCCCCGTAAAAGCAATATTCATGAATTCTGTAATTTAATTTGTCAGGAGTCATGGTACCGAGTCAGGAATCAGTGTATCTACACTGAGTCTAATGTTATAGTATAAAGTCGTGTGTCAGAGTACCAAGTAAATAGTGCATCAGTAATCAGTCTAGTCATGTAAGCAGTGTAGCAGTGTCAGGTATCAGATACCATGCAAATCATGTAACTGATTTCAGGAAATAAACCATATTAAATATTTCAACCTCTTCACAACCATTAAATTATAAAGCAACATTATAGCTATGATACAAACAAGTGGAGCAACGCAATGCCGGGGCAAGGTCAGCAAAACAGTGTTTAATCGCTAAAACGCATAGCGAGGATATACATGGTATTGGTCAAGCATATAAAATGCTATATGTTTGTATATGGCAAGTCACAATTCCGGCGGAGCTATACACATGTGTCAGCTCGAGCATTGGAGATTCTATTCTGATCACACATGGTAAAGATTTTCGCTAGGGTGAGTCTAGCGATAAAACATTGAGCGCTAAGTCTCGCCTACTAAGCGGAGCGTATAAAATGGCAGAGTCGTTAAGCTCACCCCCTGCAATTATCAGAGATAGCACGGGGATTAAGCTTTTAGTTCTTAAAAATGTGGGTGTGCCGAAGGTTGAGTGTGTGCCCGAAGGCTGAGTAGGAGCCCGAAGGCTAAGCAAGTACATGCAGAAAGTGTTAGTACCTAATAAGCACATATAATAATAACAATGATACAATAATAATAATAATACAGTCCTCCAGAACATGCAACCACCGCGTCAAGCTACCACTAAACCAACAGAGGGTACAAGGCCAAAGCCTATTGAATAGCCTGCAGAGTGATCACTCGACGGTTCAATTCCGAATGAATAGTTCGTCTGAGGGCTTTAGCCAGTGCACCTGCAACATGTGCCACTGTTAGTCTCAAAAATATACAAAAACCAGACAGATCCTAAAAAATTATAATAGACGTCCAGAGACATAAATACAAGTCCAGATACATCAAATGATACATCCAACACCCATAACACTGATACAAGAATTTATATAGCAATTTTTCTACAAAATTGATAAAGTAACTAACGGTACTCGTACACGTAAATGTGTGCAGGGAAGAGCACTCGCTACAGGGAAAAAGTACTCGCTAAATTAAGAAGTAGTACTCGCCTAATCTCAGGAAAACACCCGACACCACGTGTATGGCATGCGTATCTAGAGAGAAAGTGTGGAGGAGAGAGAAATGTAGGAGAGAGAGAAAGAAGAGGGGGAGAGGGTTGCACAAGGGGAGGTCAGAGTTGGTTGGCCGGTGGTGGACGGCCGGCAAGGAGAGATGGGCGGGGTGAGGGAAAGTGAGGGTGGTGATGGTGGAGTAGTGAAGGTGGTGGTGGTAATGGGTTCAGCGGTTGTGATGGTGTTAGAAAGAGAGTGGAAGGTGGTGGTGGGGACATGTGGTGGTTGTGGAAGGTGGTGATGATATAGGTGGTGGGTGTGGTTGTGGAGGAGAAAATGGGAGAGTGGGCAGGAGATGGTGGCGGCCTTGGTGTAGGGAAAGAGGAGAATAGGGGGAGAGAGGGGGGAGGAAGTCAGAAAGAGAGGATTAGAGAGAGTAGAGAGAAGCTAGAAAGAGTCAGGTATGAAGGGAGAGAAAGAGAAAAGAAAAGATAAGGAGAGGGGGGACTTAGAGAAGAAGAAAGAAAGAAGAAGAAAGAAAAGAAAGTGTAGAATATTAAGGAAAGGAAAGAAAAGAAAGAAAAAGAAAAAAGAAAAGAAAAGGAAAAGAAAAAGTATAAAGGAAAGGGAAAAGAAAAGAAAGAAAAAGAAGAAAAGAAAGGAAAAGAGAAAAGGAAAAAAGAAAGCGAGGGAAAAAATATGGGCAAAGTCCAGACCTAGGGTCGGGTCCGGTCTCCAAAATTCAGGTCAAATACCAATCAATGAATACATGAAATAACGAAAATAAGAGCGAAAAATTTAGGACATGTATCATGATACGTACTCTGAAATCGGAGTATTAATACTATCTCCCTTTACAAAAATTGTCCTCGAAATTTTGATAGGAAGAAGATACATACAAAAAGCCAAAGTATGAAAATGGGAGAGGAGTTTTACCATTCAAGACGAGAAAAGTTGGGGATAAACGTTCTCGAATTATATCTTCCCACTCCCAAGTGGCTTCTCCTGAAGCATGTCGGTTCCATGAAATCAGAACCAGTGGAATGGCCTTGTTCTTTAAAGTCTTCACACTTCTATTCAACGTGGTCATTGCTACTTTACATAGGACAGATATGGTTGCAGGTCTAGTTCTGAATAATTCACCATATGACTGTCATCCACAATATCTTCTTTAATTGAGACACATGGAATACATCCCTTATAGAGATGGCAGTAAAAGCCAGTATGTAGGCTACATCTCCTACCTTTCCAGAATCTCAAAGGGACTTATATATCTTTGGCTCAATTTTTCTCGCACTCCAAACTGAATCACTCCCTTAGTGGAGATATCTTTAAGAACGCATATTCTCTGATATTGAATTCCAATGGTCTCCTTCTCAAGTCTGCCTAACTTTTCTGTCTTTTTTGAGCTGCTCGGAGATGTTCTCGGATTAATCTAACTTTATTCATTTTTGAATTATCATGTCGAGTCCCAAATGTCTCCTTTTCCAGAGTTCATTCTAGCAGAAAGGTGATCTACACTTCCTTCCAACAAAGCCTCGAACAGAGCCATCTTGATATATATACTTGCCTAATAACTATTATTGTAAGAAAATTCTACCAAGTGTAAATGATCTTCCCACAATCCTTTAAAATTAAGTATACAAACTCTCAATATATCCTCAACAATTTGTATTGTTCTTTCAGATTGCCCATCTATCTCAGGGTGATTGTTTGTCCTAAACTTCAGATGAGTTCTTAGACTTTCTTGTAGGCTTTTCCAAAGTGTGATGTAAATATGGTATCTCTATCGCACATACTAACTTGGACTCCATGAAATCAAACTATCTCCTTCATATACTTCTCTGCCAGAACTTTTGTTGATTGTTCTACTTTGTATGGCATAAGTGTGCTGACTTTGTAAGCCGATCAATGATCACCCAAACTGCATTATTTCTTTTTGGACTACGGGGCAATGCTGTAACAAAATCCATTGTAACATGCTTCCACTTCCATTCCGGTATGGGAATGGTTGCTAAGGTCCAGCTGATCTTTGATGTTCGGATTTTACTTGTTGAATATCAAACACTTAACTACATATTGTGCTATTTCCCTCTTCATTGTATTCCACCAAAAATGTTTATTCAGATCATGGTACATCTTTGTTCCTCCTAGGTGTATAGAATATACTGAACCATAGGCCTCTGCTAAAAACTTTTTGTCTAATTTCTCCTTGTGGTACACAAATCTTATCACCAAAAATAAAATGTACTATCTGAATGGATGCTTATATTCGACCTCGATCCAACTTCAACTTGTTCTCTAAATTTTTTATAATCTAGGATCTCCTTTCTGGACTTCCTTAATTTCTTTCATTAATATTGGCTGGATTTGGAATACCATTAACTGATCAGATACCCATTCTGTCGTATTACCATTAAATCCAATTTCATCATTCCTCGAGTAGCTCCTTTTGTTGGGTAAGTTGAATTATCTCATTGACTGCATGTTTCCTACTTAAACCATCTGGTACGACATTTACTTTTCTTCGGTGATGTTGTAATTATATATCAGAATCTGCCATCAACTCAAGCCATGCCTCTGCCTCATGTTTAATTATTTCTAAGTACAATATGCTTCAAACTCTTATAATCTGTGTAAATTAATACGTTATCTCCCAATAAGTAATGTCTCCAAATCTTACGTGCAAATATCATTGCTGTCAATTTCAAATCATGAGTTGATAATTTCTTTCATGAGGCTTCAACTGTCTAGATGCATAAGCTATTACATATCCATTTGCATTAATACACATCCTAATCCTTTTCTAGAGGCATCATTATATTTCTAGAGGCATCATTATAGATCACCATCTCTCATGTTCCCGAAGGTGTTTTAAAAATTGGAGCCGTAATTAACTTATCCTTCAAAGTTTCAAATGCAGCAGCACATTCTTCTATCCAGAAATACTTCACTCCTTTTCTAGTAAGCTTAGTTATTGTGCTGCAATTTTAGCAGAATCTTGAACAAATCTCCAATAATACCCAGCTAACCTAAGAAAACTCTCTCTATTGGAGACTTCAGAATTGGCCAATTTTTCGCTGCTTGAATCTTCTTCGAATCGACTGAAATTCCTTCTTTTGAAACTATATGGCCCTAGAATGATATATTCTCCAACCAAAACTCACACTTGCTTAATTTACCATGAAGCTGCTCCTGTCGAAGAGTCTGCAAAATAGTTCTCAAATGTTCTGCATGCTCCTCGTCACTTTAGAGTATACCAAAATATCATCAATGAATACAACCATAAATTTTTCTAAACACGGTGAAAAGATATGGTTCATTATATCCATAACACTGCTGGTGCATTGGTCACTCTAAACGACATCATCAAGAACTTATAATGCCCTGACGGGTCCTAAAAGTTGTCATCAAAATATCCACCTTCTTCACCTTCATTTGATGATACCCAGATTGCAAGTCTAACTTTGAAAATACTTGTGCTCATGTACTTGGTAAAAAAGATCAATTCTCCGCAAATGATATTTATTCTTAATGGTGACTTTATTCAACTCTTTATAGTCAATGCATAATCTTTTGCCCCCACCCCAAGGTGAAGTATTAGGTCTAATCACCCCATGCCCAAATATTCCTTCAACTGCTCCTTTAATATTGCTAACGCCGTTGGTGCCATTCAACAAGGTGCTTTAGAGATAGGGGTTGTGTTGGCCCAGAGGCCCTTCACTCTAGTTTTGATGATGATTAACTCATGTAGTTTATAGTTTACTAATAATCTTGTGATATTTAGTTTCAGATATTTGATCAAGATATTAGTAGGTGATTAGCTTCAACATAGTGTTTTGGAGCTTTCACATGTTGATTCAAGAGCTCGAGCATCAAGATCGCATCTAGTACTCGGTTGGAGTCAAGCTCGTTGGATCGTGTTTGAATCGAGTCTCTTGGAGAAGGAGTTTCTACAAGAAGACTTCAGTATTGTGTTTAGTTTAGTATTTTAGATCATTGTAAAGATTAGATAGTGTTGATATGCTCAAGTTCACAAACGCACACATGTTTTAAGTTTATTGGTTTTCAGTTTTCTGTTTAACCAATTTTGGATTTCATGTCAAAAACATAGATATAGATCTTTATATGTATTGGATTCTATTCATATACAATATGCTTCAAAGCTGTTTCAATATCATGTTTTTGTATTTACATGAGTTTTGGAGAAAACAGTTTGCCATTTCAAAAATTCATAGTTTGAAAAATACAGTTTTTGTATTTAAGCCAAATTTCTATATCATAAAAATGGTTCAAATAGTTTGTAATATGTGTTGATTTTTAGTCAGACATATTTGTATTTCAAAGATAATAAAAGAACTTATTTTTGTAGAATTTATATGATTTTATGGGATTTATTGAAGTTAAAAAAGTCGAGTTTTTAAATCCTAAAAATTCCCAGCCAGGCTCTGGCGGCCGACCGGCACGGTCGACCGATGTGCACGAAGACGTGCACATGGCCAGCCTCTTCGGCCGGTCGACCGACTGAAAGCATCCCACTCTCGGGTGGGGGCCGGTCGACCGGGCGGTCGACCGTAGGCTTTGCCCGGTCGACCGCTGGCTCAACGGTCAGAAAAGTGACCGTTGGCCGGTCGACCGGGGCGGTCGACCGAAGGGCAATTCTGCCCTTTCCAGCTGCCAACGGGCAGATTTTTTGGTGGGTTATAAATACCCCTTTCTTTGGCTGATTTCACCAAGAATTGAAAAGAGAAATATTTACATCTTTCAAGTATTTTTCAGTAATAGTTTTTGGGTTAAAAAGATTTACTTTTTATTTGTTTTTAAGTGTTGGAATTTCAAAGAAAATAGAGTCTTTTAGGAAGTGGTTTTGATATAAATTTCTATATCTATTTGGAGATTTCCCAAGCGATTTTCTTTGTTCAAAACACTTTTATTTTCTCACACTTGAGCCTATCTATCTATCCTATCAATTAGGATCTATTTGTGGGAGGTTTGTTGTTGTTGATACCACCAAGTGTTGTAAACCCTCCTTTCTTTGTGATATCTCTCTAGTGAGAGGTGATTGTGTTGATATCCCTTTTAGTGAAGAGGTGATTGTTGCAGTGGTGACTTTGTGCGTTATCCCTCTTGTGTGAGGTTGATAGTTGTTTGGCTAAGTGCCCATCTCTCTAAGTGTAGAGGTGATTTGTAATGTGCCTTGCCTCTTGTGTAAGGTTGTATTATTGGAGAGAGGAGTTGTGTACTCCTGATTTGTATTACCCAAATCCTCAGTGGAGATTCCCTGTGTGGGAAGTCCTGTGTGGATGATATAGTGAAAATCCTTCTGTGTGAAGGCGGGGACGTAGAGCAGTGGCTCGAACCTCAAACCTTATCTTAATGTTTGCGTTTGATCCACTATCTCTAAAGTCTCTCTCTCTTATATTGTGCATTGCATTATATTGTTCATATCATATATATGCTTAGGTTTGTTTGTGTGCCATACTTGTGTTAAACCAAGAGAGCTTCATATAGCATCTCAACTCTTATTCGGAGGAATTAAGAGGAGTCAGTCCAGAGCCATTCACCGGGAATTCGGCTACACTCTTGGTTATACTAAGTGTGTTGCAATTAGTTTTTAAATTTCGCATTATTTGTCATTAATTAGCCTTACACCTATTCACCCTCCCTCTAAGTATACTTTCAATTGGTATCAGAGCCTACACTCCTAATATTAGGTTTAACCACCTAGGAGTGAGATCTTGGTTGCAATTTAGATTTGCATTTGCATACATACTTGTTTACACACACTCATGGATTATCTTGCACCTCTCATGTTTGATGTTTCTAACATCAATATGTGAAAGTTTAGAATGAGTATATACCTAAAAACCCTAGGATTGCATGTTTTTCTTGCCGCTACCAAGAATCTTTACCTTGATAATAGCAAGCATATAGAGGCCAGTGCACAAGCCCTAACGGTACTTAGAAGCACTTTAAATAAAGAATATTTATCTATAATTTCTTATTGTGATTCCGCTTTTGTAGTGTGGAACACCTTGACCTCTCCAAAACTTCAAACGCCAAACATTGTGGAGGAGAAATCTAGTGGAGGAGAATCCGAACAACATTGCTACATGGTCCAAGGGAATGACTCCCTTGAGGTACATTCGGAAACTCAACTAGATGATAGTTTAGTTCTTCCGGCGATGATTATGTTGATGTTGATGCTTAAATGAAGAATTATCTATTGTTTGTGAAAATCTTTTACAAAAATACCAACTCTTGAAAAAAAAGCCTTAAACTAAAAGAAGAGAATAAGAATTTAATTTCAAAACTTGATTTGTCTTTACAAGAGAAGGTTGAGAAATCTAATGAAAGGAACTCATTGAAATCCCAACTTAAACTTGCCCAAATGAAATAAAATTTTAAAAAATAAAATGATTGTGAGGAAGTTTTGAAGAAAAATGAAGTTTTATCTTCAAAACTTGTTTTTATTTTAAAAGAAAATGATTCTTTGAAAAACAAAATTATTTCTATTTCAAAGAAATTAGATTAATTTTAAGAAAAATATTTCTTTGAAAAATGATTTAGATACTCATGTTTGCCATGCTAGTGTAGCTTCATCATCCAGCATTCCTATTACATGCTCCACCTCTTCTATCATTATTGAAAATGATATATCGATGTTAAAAAAGAGTGTTGATTGTTTGGGCTCTACTTTGAGCCAATGTGCCATGAGTCACACACGGTTGGAATTCATGTTTCGAAAGAAACATGCTCCTCCTATGCATGCATACCATATACGACATACACATGCTTCTTATGCTCACACACATGATTCAAAGTATGCTCATGTGTATACTTGTACACATTATGGACGTAAGGGCCCCTTGCAAAGTTTTGTTATGATAGGATACATAATGTAAATTTTGCAAAACAAATTTGTTTGGGTAAGGAAAGGTGCTAACCCCCATGGACCCAATAGAGTATGGGTACCAAAATCTACCCCATTGTATTTGATGCAGGTGTGGGCTCTCACAAGACGTGAGATGCATTAGTGTCTTATAGTGAATGCGTTCCGAGCTAAACAGTGACAATTTTGGATGCATCACTTTCAAGGAGAGTTTGGTGGGAGGACCACCATGTTTGGAGATATAGAAATGTGCCCTCTTGATTTTGGTAACGATCTCTAACTCCATTTTGTTTACATGCTTTTAGATTATTAATTTTTTTAGCATGTCATGGTTTAATGATTATTATGTTAAGTGCTATGTTAATTAGACTTGTGATACACATATATTGTATTTGAAATACACCCATGTTATATGGACTATTACTTTTGTGTTCTCACTTTAGTTTAACTATGTATATATCCTTATTCTAAGACATATGCATTCATATAATGATTATTTTGGTTTCGATTTATGATTTTTTTGTTGTGCTTCATGTTTGATTACATGTTTAAATGTAACTTCAATTAAAACTTGTGTATATACTTGTACAACTAGTGAGCCACAAATTGACTATTTTATATTTGTGCTTAAATGCTCATTTGTACCCATTAGATGTACTAGTATAGCCTAGTTTTGATGATTACTGCATTTCAACTTGTATTCCCCATTTTTATATGTTTTTATATGTTTAACTTCATGTATATGTCAATTTTGTCAAAACTTTAAGATATACATGTATACCCTTGAGTCATTTGCGTTTCATGCAAAATTTCTTTATGGACTCAATTGTGTTTGGATATGTATGTATACTTCTAGTTTAGACATAACATACATATGTTTGAAGTTTGAATTGATGAAAATTATATCTTCATGTTTTTCATGTTTACAAAGGAATGTCATATTGAGCTTTATTACTTATTCCCATGATTTTGTGATTACATGATTCTTACACTCACATTACTTGATGTTTTCTCATGACTTTATTTTCATGAGTATGATATGTGCTTTATAGACTTTGAGTGTTGATGATCGTATGACTTACATGTTTTTCATGAAATATATTCTTATTTTATTCCTTACTTGAAGGATTTCGTACAAGTTTTCAAGATTATCATAAAACTAGTTGCGTATTTCTTCATTTTAGAAGAGTTTTCAAATTTGTCAAAATTATTTTCAAATCTTATTTTTGAAAATCCCTTCCATTGAAGGGCGGACAGATGGGCGACCATGCCTTGTGAGCCTAATTGAAAACTTTTTTAAAAATGTGCATGAAAGGGAGATATTTATGAGTTATACACTTGATTCTCATTGTGTTTTCAATTGGTATCACAACTGATATTTGTTTGTATACTCATATGTTTTCTGTATATGTGTCCTTCAAACTTCAATGGTATCAATTTCAATTGGTATTTACATTTTCATACGTATATGTGATTTGATTGTGCTTATTATATCTTTACATCTTAAAGTACAAAGTATGTTAATGCTAAGCTTGATTTAGTTCTTAATGACAATTATTTTTCAATTGATATTTCATACAAACTTATGCATGATTTTATTGGTATTTCATAAAGGGGATAAAATTCATGTTTTATCTTTCAAATTGGTATCTTTCAATAGATTTCATTTTCAACTGATATCTTACTCCCATTCTTTATGATGAAAATACTTTGTTTTGGTATATGCTAACATTTTCAATGTTGGTGTCATATTTCATTTTACATTGGTATCTATATTGATATGAGTTATATTTACCTAAATCAATTTGGTTTTTTACTTTCAATTGGTATCAATAATTTACAAGACAATTTTTTTTTTGGTATCAAGTTACTTTGAAATTGATTGTTACTT